>WYDF02313535.1:0-14827 GCA_009867245.2 Adranes taylori
TGTCGTATGATAGTAACATTTTTCAATTTTGCAATTAAAAATTACGTTCACACAAATCAGAATAATGTGATTTATTCAGTGCGAACATATATAGGCTATTTGATTTAGCTAAATTATGCACTGAAGGAGAAATAAAAGTCTACTTTAATATTTCAAGTGCAGCGATGGCTTGTATACATTTTGTATACTTATATTATATATATATACATATATATATATTGTATATTATATATATATATATAAGTAGTTGGAGAGGGCCGATTCTAAAGCGTCGCCAAGACCTTACCTTAACTTGTTCTAAAAATCAAGATGGTGCTGATGACGTAATTGACAGGTTATTGAATTTAACACTGCAATTTGACAAGATGTTTCCGGTTGTCAAAATTTGGGGGAAAACAATCACTGGGTTTATCACTACATTTTTTGCACTAAATTGACACATCATGTACAGCTGTCATTTGAAAATCTAATATGGTAGACAACTGGATGTTTCCGGTTGTCAAAATTAGGCAAATTTCTAACTAGATATCTTAAAATAAACAATATGGCTGAGAGCAATACCTGAATTTAGCGGGATATTTAAAATTTTTACGAGACGAGACGCGGCGGGCGCATCTCAAATGTATATTTTCTAAATAGATTTTTAAAATGTATTTATATTTATTAAATTAGATTTTTTAGCGCGACATTGACAGATCATTGAATTTGACAGCTCTCATTTGAAAATCCAATATGGGGGGGTAAATATTACTAGATTTTTAGCGCGAATTTAGAAATTTTCGCTAGATGTCGTGAATTATTTGAGGTTATGTTAATTTCTAACTAGATATCATTTCAAAAAAAACAATATGGCTGTCAGCAGCTGAACTTCACGGGATATTTTAAATTTTCACTAGACGCAGCGGGGTGCACCTCAAATGTGAATTTCTAACTAGATTTTTAAATGTTACTACATTTATTAAAGTAGATTTTTAAATGTTACTAGATTTTATATTTGAAATTGCACGTTTCCTTTTTTAAAAATAACTAGATTTATATCAAAAAATAACTACATTTTAAACAAAAAGTAACTATAAGTATGAATCGATATAAAAATAATGTACAGATGTATCTTCACTATCGTGTTTTCAGATGACTTAATTTAACTATATTGTTTTCAGATATCTTATAAACCGATTTTAGTCAAATAAAGATCAAAGGATAGGCAAATAAATAAAACAATTAAATATAATAACTCGTATTTATTCTACAACATATACAATATGTATTCAAAATTAATATATCCAATGAAATTGTAATAAAATCTAAACTTCTTCTTTTTCTTCTTCTATTTCCAATTCGTCAATTACGGTCTGGGAAAAAGTAGAAGGAGGAATATTATAATGACCCCTCACAATGTCGAGATCCCATCATTACAAATGTATCTCTTACCATCATTTTGGGACAAAGCAGTTTTATTTTGGGTCTGAGTGAACATATCGTGACCTATAGAGCGAAAAGATAACTGGGAACGATGAAGCAATATTTTTTCAAATAGGCAAATCCGAAAATCTTCGGAAGAAATATTATTTTGAGCGACATTCTCTTTAATGCAGTTAACTATTGTAGTTACGGAAGTCTCGGCTATTTGGAAAATACATCTTAGATCTTAATCCAGAAATTCGTACATTAAAGTCACTGCATATTCGTCTTATTGGTAAGGATTAGACGGTGAACAATTAGAAAAAATTTTGCTACATTTATTAAACTACATTTTCAAATGACACTAGATTTAATATTTGAAACATCGAAAATATTTGAATGATTAATTTGTCATTTGATTGTTTCAGTATAGCTTTCTAACAAACAAACGTGCATACAATTCACTCCAGTAAAATTTTTTGTAGCAATAACAAGTGAATCGTTATATATATTTTTCAGTATTTCAATAAGTAAGAAATTATTTTATTTTTTACTCAAATGTAAGAAACGGACGTGCTGAAATATTATAAACTCATAAATAAAAATTAACGCGGTAATTTTTTTCTATAACATGCAATTGATTTAATTCCATTTATACCATTTGTTTCAAAGGAACAGAATTTCAGATCTCGTGTTATGTTTACTGAACGCAGAACGCACGCAGTCTGCTTTCTTGAAATATCAACAGAGTGTAGGTTGTAAATAAAATTCATATTAATTTTTATGCATATTTATTTTTACAAAAATATTTTTAAAAAAATATTCTATTCACGCGTTTACATATAATATTTTATTGTGTCTAACAAATTATATAGTTTATTTAAAATAGTATCGTTTGGACATAGCAAAAAAATGATAGATCGGAACGTGCAGTTTTTACTAATTTGTTTGAAAACTCGTTGAATGCGTAGGCAATATTTTCATAGATAAAGTATAGATTTCCATCTACGTATCGACACTGAATCAATTTTAGCAGGTATTCCATAAAATCGCTCGATATCTCACCGTGATTTATTACTTTGAATGTACATTCGGATATTTCGACACAAAAGCCATTTTTGTAAAATAAATATGTTTGACCTTGATACGTATGTACCGCCGCGCTAAGATTCGCATTTGTATTGTAAGGCCATCATCTGAGGCCATCCAGTATGGAGTCGAAGGGAAGAAAATTCAATCATGTACATTAAATTATCGCTAAATAAGATAATATCAGCAGATGGTCCTTGATAAATTGCTTGTATTTCAGTGAAATTTATCGGAAGAAATGGTAACCAATCTGTAACTTTCATTAGCTGTTCATAGATTAATGTATTGACGATCTTGTTGTTGTTATTGGAACTGGTGTTTTTGATGTACTTGTAGTAGTCGACGTAGTTCTTATAGAAGGAGGGTTCGGATTAAATTGTTTCGGACCATATAAATTTCGAATAGCAAATATATCATCTCTATATAATGATACTGGATTTTTTGCATGATAAACAGGATTCATAATTGAATTTCATTCCTTACTATATAGAATTTCAAGTGCATGTCCAATTTCGTGCACAAGCATAGTCAATAAATTCACTTTAGATGAATTAACTATAGGTAGATAACCAAAATCCCAATCTTGACATGAATTCATATGTATTTCCGTCATATTATATGAACTGTTAGTATCAGGCGGTGAATATGCATGTCCTAATACACTATGAGGTGTTTAGTTGACCTGAAATAGAAATTAAGGTTGTTGTGGAAGAGTGATTGTTTTTGGTTTTTTTTTATAATATAGGCGTAGGGATCATCTTAGGGACAGTGGGATTAATTCAAAGATATCTTGGAGATCCTCAGGATGTTCCTGCATGGTTTGGATTATTAATGATCCTCACATGATTATTAGTAAATGCTTCATGGTCGTGTTTTATGTATTTTCGTTTCAGCGGAAAATTGTGCTCTATCTGTATTAACATTTATGTGGACAGAATAAATCTTAACCAGTACTTGTTTCATTTTTTAGCGCAAAGTTCATAAATCCACAATAATTGTTATTGCATGAAAAATAAATTATTTTATTGTTAATAGAGTATTTTAAAACCAATTATATTTTATTATGATTATATTTTATTAATTCTTGGGCCATACTTGCTTTAGTAAGATTGAATCTTGGTTTCAAACAAGTTTCAAAGAAATTCATGATTATGACTATGATACATCTTGCATCACTGAAAGTCAAAACTTACTCAGTTTAAGCATGTGAATATAGTTGTAGGTCACGGATGTAAAAACATCGGTTAAAATTAAACAAGTTGTTTTAATAATAATAATAACAATATATTTGATACAATTACATTCGTGTACATTGTAAAAAACTATGTTTTTATATTATAACAATTGGGGGTTTAATATGAGCAGTATTTCAAGATGGCGTGGAATACTTACTAAACGGTAATTGGGCTACATATATTTTGCACACATCAGTTACGTCAGTCAAGTTATAGTAAATAAATATCTGAGAAAATTATGCATTTACAGCAATTGATTTATTAAATTAGCAATTAGCAATTGATTTATCATGAAAAGTTTTTCAGGAAGCATTTATCTACTAAAGAGACCAGCTATCTGAACAGTATTTTCTTTAACCACTAACCCTGGAAAAACATTTAAGTTGATTTCATATAAACTATGTTTGAATGAAGTATTATAGGATACAATTTGCACTGTCATCAAAGTTTTCGATGGTACGTGAATTCGTCCATATTATAGATTATAAATTTTTTACTCAAAAATCTCTAATGAGTCTTTTCTCAAAATTCTTCCCCCTTCAATAGCTATAGGAACAGAATTTTCAAATATTCCATCATTTGTATGTTTTCGTCAAATGCACTAAGGAAAATTGACGGATCACTAGGAAAGATACTTAAAGACTCCAAATTAAATAGGTTTGAGAAGCATGGCTGATATCAGCACAGTTTCTCTTAACCTTAGACACTCAGGGCTGTTTCTCTCAGGTATTACGCTTCTAAAGACCCCACTTTAAGCTTATGGAACATACTATTTGGAAGGTTTCCGATTTGCTTTAAAATTTTTCTTAGAATACAATTTCGATAAATGCTTTTTGAAATAAAAAAATCCATTAAGCCATTGTAAACTTTATTTACAAATCAAAATTGCGTTCAATAGGTAATGATGCGTATCAGGGTTCAATCCTTGCACCGATATTATTTTTAATATATGTCAGTAAGGGCATTCTGAGATCCAGAAATACTGTTTTTCATTTTGCTAATAACATATCGACACTATTATTTTCACTTGTTTTCAATAATACAGTTACATCTCTAAATACATCTGTTAAAGAAATGCACAGCTGGTGCAATTCTTTAATGCAGTAATTTTAAACAAAAAACAAGTCAAACTGGTTTTGTACCAAGTAAAACGTACCAAGTAAAAAAGTAAAGTGTAAACAAGTAAAACCTCTTATTATATTAGGTGGTAAATCCATAGAGCAACGGGAGAATGAATTTTTTTTAAGCACATACTTAACAGGAACACTACACTATAGCCAAAATATACAATATATTTAAATCAACAAGACCTCCACTCCTTATTATTGTTCTACTATGCACAAGCGCAATCTTATATGGCTTACGGTATTGTCTTCTGGGGAATACCACCTGAAGTAAATCGTATTCTCATTTTACAAAAGCAAATATTTAGACCATTGTAAAGCTCTCTCTAAAAGTTTAGGCATTCTAACAGTAGTATCTCTATATATACTTCAAACTATGCTTTTTCTAATTAGAAATCATCAAAATGTTTTAATTTTTAAATTAAAACTTTTCGACATTAACTAGATATTATAATCGATGAAGAACTCCCTCGCACAAGACATTAATATTTGGGAATTGTCCATAAAATATGTGTATTAAATTGTATAATAAATTCAAATTTTAGAATGAGTGTCTAAATGCTTTTCGGATCATCCATTTTACAATTAAAATGAATCTCTCATCTATTAATTTTACGTATGTTTTCACGATTTATGCTTCTCTGTACATTTGGTTTTATCAAGTTTGTTACTTACTTTTTTACAACCGCTCACACTCTTCTATCTCTAAGTGGTTTATATAACATATATTTATCCGTTGAGATGATTTTTATAAATGTATTTTCATATATGTTTTTATATTTTATGGATCAAGGTGTGTGTATGTGTGTATGATGCTTTAATACAATATATAATCTTTATCTTTACCTTTGATCTAGGGTCAAGGAGGCGGTCCTGGAGATCAAACCATGATGACTTAAAAACAAAACCTGAATGTAACATGATGTAACTAATGTGTGTGAATACAATAAGAAAATATTTATTAATTACGCATAATCAATTTAATAGGGGCCCCATTTATAGGATGCAATGTAACATTTTGTGCTATATTGATGTCTTCAACCTTCTTATATTTCGTTTCGAAGCGATATTTTCTGATCAAAAATACCAATGCCACTTTCATGAATCTCATTGCATAATTTAAACCTAAAATAAAAATATGTATGATAAGGTTGGTTGGTCAAAATGCATGATACGTTAGATATGTATATTCTGATAGGTTTGCAAGTATCAAGGAACATACAATACATAAGATGAAAAGTTGTTTCTTACATAAATTTTTATACATCATAGTAATCACCATCTATATGACTAGACGGCGCTTAATTTTGTTTTAAAATAAATTGTTCTTCGATAGATTTAATGGTGAAGTTTCTAGTTACTATAAAGAAAATAAATTATTTACCCGAAGAATTCGCCAGTTTCATAAGATATCAGTATCCTACGTACTTTCATTAGATTTTCTACTCTGATGCTTAAAATGATCGCCATTCAAATACTATAATTCAAATTTTTTGATATTTGAACGCCAATTTAACAATTGTATAAATTGTACAATTAAACTTTTAACAAAAATAGGCTACTAGAGAATTTTTGATTGAAGACAGATGAGGGAATTCTCTGACCTAGTCGAGGAGAAATATATGTTCCTTCCCATATCCAGAAATAAATGTGTTTACAATTGCACCGAACATATTGGTTAATTAAACTTTCGTTTATATCTTTCATATGCTTCGTATGTATATGGTGCGTACGAAGTGCATACGAAGTACGTACAGGCATAAGAAAGATATAGGATTCATGTTTTGAGATTTTTTTCTATTTTATGCCTGTTGTATTTAAATCACTGCAATCCTTTCAAACATAATTTGAAGGGAGTGTCATAAGGAACAATTATTCGCAGAAAAATTTTTTTGTCTTGGTCAAAAAATTAAAAGAAAGGTGTATTTTTCGGTGGATGTGTATGTTTGTACATATGTATGTAGGTATGAATGTATATTCAAGAATTACTCCTAACCTATTGAACCGATTTGGCTGAAATTTCGTAAATAGGTATCCACTATTATTCCGCAAAAATGTTTATGTTTTTATAAATCCAATATGGCGGAAATATGGCATTTTCTTCTTCACAAAAAAATTCAGTTTTCAATCTAGGACGCTCAAATTTTGCTAACATATAATGCCTCGTACTATGCGTCGAATAAAAAGTCCCATGTCTCTGCCTGGGCAAGAATGCGACGAATATTTTTCAACACATTTCAAAAACTGTAAAAGATAGTACATTCAAATAAACTTTATTTTATAGACCACCTACTATAAAGACCACCTAAGACCCCGTCGGTTTTATTTGAAATTTTTTTTCTAAAATCAGATTTTAATATATATACAGGTGTTTTTTTAAATTTTGGTCAACAAAACATTTTTTTGTAAAATTCCAATTCAACGTATATACAGTGTGTTTTTTGTTTTGAAAATTTTGCGATCTATTGATCTATTTTCTCGAAAACGACTATTGGAAACAGGTTTTCACAACTATTTTATCGAAAACCGAGATATTTAATGTAGTATTTTAAATATCTCGGTTCCTATGAAGATAAAAAAACAAAACTTAGGAAACAAATGTATGATAGGGATCTAAATTTGTGTAAAGCAAACACGGGGAGAAAGTGACTCAGAAGCGTCAGCGGGGAAAAAGTAAGTAAAAACCTGCAGCAGGCCACGCCATAGCAGATAGCAAAGCTGTCCGCGTCGTAGGCAAATATGGGGACCAGGAAATTAATGAGTAAACGAATTCATGCATAGGCGAATTCACAAGGTGAAGGCAGTCTGTGGTGCGAAGCATGCCAAACTGCTCTTTTAAAAATTAGTCGAAAAAAGAGTCAAGAGCGATCGTAGGCCATGACAACTCGGATAGCAGAGCCGGAGTCAAAACCGGCCGTAGGCCGCGGCAAACTAGACAGCGAAGTTGTCCGCGCTGTAGGCATATATGGGGACCGGGGGATTCATGAGTAGGAGATTTATTGGTTAGGCGATTTATAGGGCAGACTAATTTTGATTAGTTTACCTTAAACAACTATTGTCCTAATTGAATTTAATAGACGAGTAATAAGCTGACAGTCAAAATTAAGACGTTCATCTTTTGTTTTATGCAAGATAAAACAAAATGTAGGACTTCCAGTATATGTAAGATGGAATTTCATATACTGGGTGGCGATCACGTCCACGATTTTTTACTGATTCAATTGCAAATTGATGAAAGTAATTAAATTTGAAACTAAAGGATAAAAATCATCATATTGCTTTCATGATGAGTATGATAATTGCACCTGAAGGTAAGTTATCGCTCTGGAAATTCCGTATAGAGAAAGATTTATTTCTTGTTCCAAATTTAATAAAAGAAAATATTACAAAAAATCATTGCGATGGAAATGCGCATGAGTTTCCCAAAAATGTTTATTCCCTATTCGATGAGTTCTACCAGGGATATCATTTTAATTTTGCATATAGCCACATAGAGGGCGCAAGTAACAAATTATATAGTTCTGAAATTAACCTCAACATTATGTTAACACGCGTTGAAAATTTTGTCAAAATACAACAAGTGGTTTAGTCACAGTGAATTTTTCACTGTGACTCGCGCGTTCAGAAACGTGGAATTGAATCGACAGCATTTCTGAGCGATAATTTTTTACAACTTTGGAAGAATTTTATCGCAACAACAATGTCTTGCGGAGTTGGTTGCTACTTTTGGTAATAAAGCACCACATCAATTGACAATTTCCCGCTGGTGCTCTGAATTCAAACGTGGACGCACAAATCTCAGCGATGATCCTAGGTCCACCAAAAGCAGCGGTCGTCCAAGAAAACGTTAATTCAGTGCGCAAGATGATTAATGAAGATCATCATGCAACTTTACCGGGAGATCAAGAATTCCTTGGGCATTTCTAAAGCCGAAATCCTAAAGATTTTACATGATGAGTTGGGCGTGAAAAAATTAGAGAATAAAATTAGATCCCACATCTTTTGGCGAGGAACAAATGGCGACTCGTCTCAGTTGGTGCCGAAGAACTCTGAATTGTTTCAACAGAGACCGTTCCAAAACTGTGTACAGTATCGTCAGTGGTGATGAGTCTTGAATTTATTCTTTTGAACCCGAAAATAGACATCAGAACCCGAGAATAAAGCAACAAACACACTCCAGCAACGCCCTCTCACGACACAGCAAACACCCACCCACGATAACATATGATCTACACCAACTATTTTAGCTGCCGCAAGATCTTGATTACCTGTACAACTCGCAAGACTAGAAACTACCTATGCCCTAATAAGCCACTAAGGACCGGAGGAACAAAAAGACCATACTGAATTTGAGTCTTAACAACGCGAACCAGTTCTGTAAATACGTTAAGTTGGTTACAGAACTACTACCTTGATATAATCAAAAATAACACCAACTTGGACACTAAAAGGATGACTTGAGCGGGTTCAACGATGAAAATTCAGTGTTCAACAAATTTGGAGACATAATAGTTTGTCACACGCCCATAAGATAGAGCATGTTAATTATAATTTATTTCATATGAGTTTTGTCGGATTGAAACATGACTTTCGATGTTAAAATTTTTTTTAGCTTGATAAGGGGCCTACTTTCCGAAAACGTTCGCTAGTACAAATTTTAAAATACACATAGAAGAAGGCGAAAATTTTTTTCATATAATTTAATTGTAATGGTCCACGACACCTTAGATGTATTAACTTTTGTAAAAGTTACCTATACAATTCCTCGTACCCATTCCAAACGGTATATACGTGTACGGATGACGTTTCGAAATTTCTTCCGGTAGAAATCTATCTGGATCAAATTCCAATGGATCTTTCCAATACTTCGGCGATCTGTGCGTAACTATTGATGCAATGGCAAGAGTACAATCTTTTGGT
Source organism: Adranes taylori (assembly GCA_009867245.2). Classification (NCBI taxonomy): domain Eukaryota; kingdom Metazoa; phylum Arthropoda; class Insecta; order Coleoptera; family Staphylinidae; genus Adranes; species Adranes taylori. The sequence goes on from WYDF02313535.1 coordinate 9,770, forward strand.
AGCACATAGTCGGCTATGCATTTATAAACAAAATCATATGTGGTAAATTCAAAAAATTAATAATATTATAAATAGTTAACTTAAAATTTTTAGTGATGAGTTTTGGCGGAAGTTTAATTTTAGCACTCAAATTACAATTCCGCATCATTTTATGTTTTATTATTAATGTCAAAAATTTTGATGTTATAACTTTTGTTGTTCAGGTAAAGGTCTACAAGCTGATAGTTTTAATAAAATTAAATTTAAGATTACTTAATTGAATATCCCCTGTAATATGTCGTACATGAAATGGGCCCACAGGATACAATCGCATTGTTTCTTTAATAACCCTTTCCGTGTACTCCAATCTTGTTAGATCTTGGAATTCTATTTCTGTGGATGTTCCTATTTCTGATATTATTTCTTGATATACCCTTTCCTAAAACAAACAATATTTAGCAAACAACTTTCCCATTGTAATGTACAAGAAAATAGTTTACTTGAATTTCTGGATATATAGCCAACATTTCTAATGCTAACGCAATAGTTACAGCAGATGTATCGGTTCCCTGTAAATGTTAAGAAAACACTATATTTACTCAGAGTTTCATTGCTTTAAAAAAATAAAAGTCTACAATATATGGGAGGCCTAGAACGCTGACGTTATTATGTTTACGTCTTTTAGGTATTACTTTCCTCAATGCGTTGTGTATATAGCTATTTTTAATTTCGCGAATTTCATTCCGAAGCAGTTTTGGAGGCTTCGTAATAATGAGGTGCTGTTTCTGTATACGAAAATGTTTGCAAACAGTTTATTGCACTCAACTCAGGAGTTCGCCAAGGGTGTATTTTGTACCCAAAAATTTTTCTATTGGTTCTGGATGAGGTGATGAGGAAAGTCAAGGATGGAAAAAAGAGGGACATAGAGGGGAAGCTGACTAAGCAACTGGAGGATAGCTGATTGATACCTGCCTACTCTCATAGAACCATCTAAATATGGAAAAGAAACTCCAAAACCTCAAGTGCGAAGCTAAGATGGTGGGTCTGAAAGTAAATTCCTCCAAGGCAAAGATTATGAAGATAAACAGAAGAGATACAAGAACACTAAGAATGAACAATGAGGTCATCTAAAATTTAGAAGAGTTCACGTACCTTGGGAGCCTAGTGACCCATGATGGTGGTACAGCTGCAAATGTCAGAGCAAGAATCCGGAATGCAAATGGGGGCTTAATTCAGTCTGCAGGGCAGGAGAAACGATCAAACATCAAATTTTCAGAACCAATGTGAAAGAATGGTATTATACGGTTGTGAGACTTAGAAGGTTACCTCGAAAATCAACAGTAGCTTGCAGGTTTTCCTGAATAGATGCCCCAGAAAAATTCTCCGAATCTTCTGGCCAATGTGATATCAAACAAAGATCTTTGGTACCAAACAAGAGAGAAATCTATCTCCATTCACATCAACAGAAGTAAATGGAGATGGATTGGTCATATCCTCCGAAAAAAACAGGATACTATGGAGAGACAAGTTTTGTTCTTGAATCCGCAGGGAATTCAGAAAGGAAACGTGGAAGACCAAAGACATAATGGAGAAGGACTGTGGATGAAGAAACAAAGAAGGAAGGAAAGACCATTGCAGAGTTGAAAGTCCTCGCTAGAAGTAGAGTGTGCTGGAGAAACTTCATCGAAACCTTATTCTCTGGATAAGAGCGAGAGGAATTAAGTAAGTAAATATAATATAATAACTTTATTAAATTGCTACAATTTTGTTTTTAAGTTTTTATTGCTACAAAAATTTTAAAAATAATTCAGAAGGCTTGATATTGGGAAATATTTGCCTTTGACATTTTAATTATGTATTTGAGCACGTAAGTTATAGCGAAAAGCTGTATAATAAAAGATATGAGCGGTGTGGGTGTATTGACATTAATTTGCTAAGATTTAAATACGAGCTGAACGGTAAATCTAGAACCGGAACTGAAACGATATATTGTTCCTTTGCCGAACCGTAACGATAAAATAACAGTTCTGGTCCCTGATTATTTTTATAAACATTGCAATGTTAAACCAAAAAAATGAATTATACTTTGTTAATTCCTCTCTATTGCAATCTTGTTTTAGTCTGATGACGAGACGAGTGTTGTTCTCGAAACGCGTCAGATTATAGATGGTTACTTGAAACATTGAATAAACCGTTTGTTTTGAAGTAGGAGCACTGTTGTTTGACTTAATTCAATTACTCTATAGTACTTTAAACCTTCAATTATCTGTTTCAATGTTTCTGTACATTGAATAGTCTGCGATTGAAACTCATTCCAATATCTTTCATAGAACGCAACGTTGCAAAATTTATCTCTGAAATTTTTCGTGTCGAAAGATTTCTTAATTTCAAACAATACACGTAAATCTTTAAAATTTATACGGCTTGAAGAGTACTATCTGGTTCTCTAGTTTACCCAATTCTTTAATAAAAAAAATATCATGGTCACCTAAATACACGAAAAATGAAAAAAATATGTCCCAAAAATATTTTGCGCAGGTAGTTTTTACCGAAGTGCCTTTGTATTGACTCTTTGATCTAGTCTTTTTTAGTTTTTAAACAGTATCCATAATTACGTTATTTGTTATTCTACTAATGCTTTGTACATACTCTTGTTATTTAAAAAAAAATACGAAAAGTCATAAAATGAAACATTTTATTACGAGAATAATAGAACTTACAGCTGCTAAAATAATTGTTGTCTCGTCTACTAACTCTTCTTCCGTCAATTTTCCATCAGGATTTTCTACTTCAGGTAGTATCTTTTCAAAAAACGGTTTCCATTTTCGTCCACTATCACTTTCTAAAATGGATATAAGTTATATAATTTATTATGCTGTTATTTATTTTACAATGATGCTGAGAATATAGTAAACAAGTTCCATTCATATTCTGAATACTCTGTATATTTTTAACCGTCCTTTCTTTTAAAATTTCTTTACTTTGCTTCTTTATCTTGTTTTTGCATGTGCATTATATATATATATATATATATATATATAAGTTACTTATGCAGAATTATTATCTTTCTAAATGTCTACAAAAGTTTTGTTGCACTGAGCGAGTTTTGCAAAACCAGCGCTTTCATTAATTAATTGAATACGAATGAATCGAATGACGAAATTAAATAATAATTCTATTTGAAAGGTTTAATTAATTAAACAAGAAACAATTTGAACGTATGTGTATCGAAACCTATAGTCTAATTTTTCCCATCTGAGTGATAACCTATTAAGAAGGCACATCCTACATTCGCCAAATAAAATACGACTAAACTTCGATAAACAGGCAATTAATTATGAAGAAAGTGTTTTGTCGCTGGTGCACATCTATAATGATATGTGCCAAATATATGCCCATCTTTATTTTTATTTAAAATTTACAAATATCTAGAAATAACACTAACTCTCTCTAAATGCACGAAATAAAAAGAAATCCAATCACATGTTTCAAATGATGCATTCATTGCAGCGTTGTCAACGCTGAATAATGTTGAATTATAATATTCATTAAAAATCATTATATTTTATTATTTCTAGTACTGGCATTATTAACATAAAACAAACAAAACAAAAATAAAATCATAAATATAAAAATTAAACAACATGTAATTTAATATACTAAACTATTCCATCTTCTTCTTAAGGTGCCATCTTCATTACTGAAGATCGCCAACAATTCCGGCAAATCGTTGTCTATCCTGTGCTGCTTTCAATAACTATGGTGTGTCCATGCCTGCCCAATCTCTAACATTTTTCAACCATGAACACTTTCTTCTCCCTGGGCTCCTTCTCCCCACTATCTTCCCCTCTATTACCAGTCTTAGGAACTCATAATTTCTTCCCCTGTACACATGTTATAGCTTGACTTGCGCTTTTTAATTTTTGTCAGTAGCCTTCTATCTTTTCCCATTCTCCATAAAACTGTTTCGTTTGAGATATGTTCCGTCCATGAAATTTTCAGTAGTCTCCGATATACCCACATCTCAAATGCTTCCAAACGTCTCATTGAGCTCATTCCCAGGGTCCATGTTTCAACCCCATATAGGAGAATGGAATATATATTTATATGTTTTTACAAATCGATATCGGGCATCAAGTGACAGAGTTGTGTTTGTAAGAAGGCTTTTAATTTTAATGAATGCAGATCTGGCACATTCTATTCGAGTTCGGATTTCAACTTCTGGGTCTAGATCTTTTGTTATCCATGAGCCGAGGTATTTAAATTTTGAAACACTTTCTATATGTTTGTTGTTTTTACTTACTACTATAGTTTTTGTTTTATTGGTATTGATCCTAAGACCTAAATGATCGCTTTCCCTCACAATTTCATCCATGAGTTTCTGTAGTCCTTCTGGGCTGTTTGCTATAATAACGGTGTCATCAGCATACCGCACATTATTGATGATTTTCCCATTCACTTTGATGCCTTCTTGAATGTTTTCTAGCGAGCTTTGAAAAATCTTTTCAGAATAGAGGTTGAAGAGGAGAAGAGAAAGTATACACCCCTGGCGTACACCTCGCCTTATAGAGACTTCAGCAGTAGTGTTATCACCTATTCTGATCGATGCAGATTGCTCGCCCGATTTAAATCACGATTTAAATCAATGATTTTAATCAAGTGATTTTTTTATTTTAAGCAATGAATGAAATATAAAATCTGAAATCAGAAATAACATTTATTTATTTTACAAAATATAATCAAAATACAAATTCAACTAATATTGTTACAAATACAAGCTGCAAATAAAACGATATTCTTACTATTGACAGAAATATTAGATAATTTTAAAAAATGCAACTCATTTTCATTCCAGTATTTGTATTAATTTTCCTGCTTTCTCCACTCCTAATTTATTTCGTAAATTGGAGTGAACGACTCCAAATGTAGAAAATACTCGCTCTACCGAAGTTGATGAGGAGACAGCGCATAAATATTGTTTCGAGATAGGAAGAAGTTTTGCATGACGAAAAGGAGAAAGTGACGGAAATAAGATACAACATTAATAGCTTGGAACAGGAAAGTACAAAAGAACTATAC
>WYDF02313546.1:0-14827 GCA_009867245.2 Adranes taylori
CTATCTATCTATCTATCTATCTATCTATCTATCTATCTATCTATCTATCTATCTATCTATCTATCTATCTATCTACATTACTATTTTGTTGATATAGCAAGATCAAACCAAACCAAATTTAACATGACCAACTTGTTTAGGATTTTTCTGCTAAACTTAAAACTATTAATTTAAATTTTTACATGATATTTATTTATAATTGTATGATATTTATAACATGATTTTTTTCTTTATAATTGCAGACTTTCTAAATTATATTTTAGTTTTATTCTCGTAAATGTCGTTTCTGTACCACTTAACTACGTGATATCTATTTTTCTCCACGAGCTAAATGACTTGTAAAATAGAAGTTTTGCTCATATCTTCTATATAATAAAATCAGTAAAACACCCCAACAAATTAGGCTCATTTTAATAAATAATTTTAAAGAAAAATTTAATGCATCGATAAAATAACAGGTGCAGTAATTTAATTACTTTAAAATGTTTTTTACCTCAATTATTATTATCTACAAATATCTACAGAGTTAGTAGTCTTAAAACTACGCAATAAAGTCAATTAGGGTTCACAAATTTGTTCAAGGTCATTTAGGAGAAAGCAAGGAATAGACGAGAGATTGAATGGTCGGTTTGTATTGTAGGAGTAAATAATATATTAATGCGAAGGAATAATAGTCCGTTATCGGACAGGGAACATGATAATTATTAGGAGATCACAACTAGTTAATTAAGCTTAATTAATTAGCAGTTGTTGGAGATTGTTTCCTTCTAAATTTGCGTTGATTATTGTATACTTGCTTCATTTATTCTGTTCCTTGTGAGAAATATTGTTGTCATCATACGTGAGTCTGATTAGTACTAGTTACATTGTGCTACCGTTTTGACCTTTTGTGCCATAAATAACTACAGTTTGATTATTGAAACCCATTGGATTCATCTGAATACAGTGATTTCATGGTTATGTGTCAAAACATTTGGTTTTTTAATTTTGCCAAGTGAAAATCATATGTGTTGAACGCATGACTTATATAGAGTGGCATATCATTCATCAATTATTGAAACAACCGTAGTGTAAGTTATATGCTATAGATGGCGCAGGATTCTATCCTGGGGTGACTAGTCGATATAGCCATTTATTATAACGGTTGTATTTGGTTAAATAATGGTGACATTAGAAGTTTGTAATCAACTGAATTAATTGAGTTGAAGTGTTCTGACTGTGTTATTGTGGGAACTGGTGATGCTGTAATTGAGACTACTGTAATTTTCGTTGGAGGGACGACTGCATGTCGAGTGTTGTACCTGACATTTAAATTTAGATTTTTCCGATTAGTTGGCGGATTACTTAAGTGGCGTTGGTCCGATAGTCTGCAACTGGAGGATGACTGGAAGTGATCCATCCTGCTTTACTAAGATTGAACAAGTCGGATGTGGGCACTCTCCGTTTATAATTAGTGTCATATAGCCGCCAATTTATTCATCCTTATTAATTCAAGTTCTCAAATAGTAAAATGTCTTTGTGAACGAAAATACTTTGTGCGCTAATGGGTTGGGATTTGAAAGGTATTTAAATTGTTTGGTGAAACCTGGATTGGGTAAGTTTATTAATTGTTAAGTATCAAATTTCGGTAAACGTTAATTTGTTTCCCATGTTGGAGATCTTGACGGTAAGGATGAGTTATCAGTAGGCGATTTCGTTGGAAGGATGTGTTCACATGGTGTTTGGTGGTTGGTAGCCATTTTGGGCGTAGCAACTACCGGTGGCAACGATGTAAACAGCTGTTGCAGACTCCTCAACTTATAGAATTGTGTCATCTGTGTAGACATCTCTCAAACACCATTCCGGACTATCGTTAAAATATATGTGGATTAAATATCTTCTTTAACTAACCTCATATTTTGTCTTTGATTTAATTTTGGCGCCTCACGCATTATTTGAAATTAGGCCTCATGTATTATTTGAATTTATGATTTTACCTGGTTAATCAGATATTGTTAGGAATAAATTTGTATTTTCTGTATAATTTAGTTAATTTTTATTAACTAAGGGGGTGCATCATTGTTAAGGGATTTTATGAAATTTTATTCATTTTCTATTAATTACATTAAAATTTTATATTAATATTTACCTATTTTATATATCAGATTATTTCACATAACAATAATTAAATAATGGTACATTTTGATTAGCAATTTTTTTTAAGTAAAAACATGCATCATTTTTAAGGATGTTATTAAATTTTTATTCATTTTCTATTAATTACATTAAAATTTAATATTAATATTTAGCTATTTTAAATATTAGAATATTTTGCATAACAATAATTAAAAAATGGTAAATTTTGATTAGCAAATTTTTATTAAGTAAAGGGGTACATCATTGTTAAGGGATTTTATAAATTTTGTATTAAATGGGGGGGTTACATTATTGTTAAAGGATTTTAGTAAATTCCTTTATTAAATCTTTTAGTCCATGTATTTTTGCTTCTGTATTTTTGCTGATACATTTCAATTTAAGTAACTTAGTGATTTTTGTTGATGAGTAAACCATTAAATATTAAGATGTATTTTTTTTTTTAATAACATTGGACGTCTAGTGCACGATATGTTTTATTTGTTGCACTTTTGTTTTTTTTCCTTTTAACATCTAGGAAAAAAAAGCAACGTACCTGGTTACATCCACATTAATTTAAATTAATCTCAATGAGTACAAAAAGTTTCATGAGTTTAAATTTTTGAGACAATATGTAGTTTTCGATGTATGATATATTAAACTTTTAAACATGTGTTAGAGAATATACAATGAATTTACACTTTGCGTTGAAGTTCACAAGCACACGATGAATCCGTTCAAAGCTCTAGAAAATGCCTATATTAAATATTTAATACGTAAAATTGTAGTTTCTAGAAACGCTCATAATACCTTCTTTAGACACTACATAGAGAGTTTACTACAGCTTGTATGAATAGATCAAAGAAATTGCTATAAGCGTCAGCAATTATTTATGCCTTTTGAATTTATTCGATTTTAAGTCGAGATTTTACCACGAAATAATTAACTTATAGAAAAGCGCTTCTAAAGCTTCATTATACCGATTAACCGAGTAAACTTGTGAATAATTATTTGAAAGAAACTTATAATTACGTATAAATATGAATTCTATTAAATGCATTGAATATTATTAACAACAGGGAAATTATAATTCCGTGGCCGAGTAACGGGTTTTTAAAAAACTTTATTTCGGAAGTATCTTAAAATTAAAAAAAAAATGGTTTGTTCGTTTTAATTTAATAATGTAATTATACATTAATTATAATATAAATCAACAATGGAAATATTGCCGCGTAGTGAAAATATAAGGGTTAAATTAACATATAACTTTAGAGCAATTAGATGGCAACCTTATACAGGCATACAGAATTAAAAGATTTAAATTAAAGATACATGCAATGTAATCAGCTGGCAACCTTATTTCTACTTAATATTTTAAAATACTTGAATTTTATGCTAGAACAATATGCCAATTTCACATGCGCTGACTTGCAACGGAAGTAACCACATTCCTTTGTAATAAGTCATTTTCTAATGTCAAGTAACAGTTGGGACTTGACATTCCTGAACGAATCTAAGGTGTAGTCGGGGGCTTATTACAAGTCAATTGAAAGTTAGAAGTAATGTAGATCAGTTCGCTTTAAACTTTATTCTTTCCATAAATGATAACTATTAGATTCAGTGAATCTAATAGTTAGACTGTCTGTCGTCGATACAAAAATGTTAGGTCGTTTCGTAAAGAAAATCCATTTAATTAAAATGAACATTTATTTAGTAACTAATTAACTTGAACCTTTTACTATTCACTAAGTCGAGAGGATGTTAAAAAGTGTTCATAAAATGAATGATGTTGAATAAAATGTTGCTATACTTCTTACCTCTCAAACTAATTAAATGCCTAATTAAATCTAATTAGGTAATTTAAAATGAATCTTTAATTTATTTTCCCGAGTGAAACCATAAGTTTTAATGATTTTCTCATTTCTACCTTCGAGTAAAACCCCCGATCACTACCCCTATAATACGGGGTGTGACAATGTAACGCAAGGTTTAGTTACCTTCCAAATTAATTTAAACAATTTAATAGTTTTAAAAATAATTAATTTAACTAAATGCAAGGCAAAGATTTAGTTATTTAAAATATAAACTATGAAATCTACGCGAAGATGCTGACTAGGGAATTAATTATATAACAGCCATTTTCATTTGAATCTGTCAGAAAAGTGTAAAACATACCAGTATATTTTTAAAGATAATTCTGTGAAATTTATTAATCCATATTGTAACTTGTTAAAAATAATCCTTTATAGTTTCGACGTATCTAATATTAACTGTATTGGTGCTTAAAAATGTTTATTTTTCTTATAATGTGTAGTAAATGATCTATTTTGGATTAAAATACTTTAATTTGGCCCGAATTCATGAAACATGGTAGGTGAAATATGCTCACCACAAATCGAATTTTCAATACATTTATATAGTTTTACAATAGAAACAATTTCAAATGTTCAAGGAATCGATTTCTACATACAATGTGCTACAAAACGATCGATTTTTTTATATTCACCCATCTAAAAGTTGGACATTTTATGGTTATTTTGACATGTATGTGCAATTCACAAAGAGCCCGAAGGTTCGCGGTAAAACTCTACAGAAAATAACGTAAACTTAAAAAATAGGACAATTTTTACTCTTATAAAAAACACGTAAAACTATCCTTTCCATGTTTAAATTCAATAAATATGAACAAAACGTATTTTTTTCAAAATGGGGTTAAACCATGTATAGCAAGTCTTTATAGTTTTCAGCTCAGATACTCTAGAACTTCTGTTATTGCATAAATTTGGTGAAAAACTAATATTATATTATTGTTTGTTTCAAAATCTCTGAATCTTTCATACTTTCCACGTTAATTACATTATTAGTGTATGATGCAGAAACCCAGCGGGTCAACATTTTTAGTGATCTGCAACAAAAATGCTGTGTTTACATATAAATGAAGGCGTAATGTGTCCTCCATAACATACCTAAATTTCACTGTGATATCTTGACTTGTTTAAAAGTTATGAATAGAAGTATCTAAAAATGCCCATAAAAATCATACCAAAATTAAAAGTTTTTTGTCGTGAAATGAAAATTTGAAAAAATAAAAAAATCTAAAATATACTTTTTTTACTAATATTGAAATTTGTAATTTTTTTCTGAATAAAGAATAGAATGTTCTTTCAGGCAATGGCAATAGTAACGTCATCAAACTTTTCATGTACGTTTAAATGTGTGTCCATTTGGGGCATAGTATTTATGGTGGTCTAACATTGGGACCATTTTTACCCACTTACTCTTCATTTTATCAAAATGGAAATATATTTATTTATTCATCTTTCATATGACATCAACTTTGAGGCCTTCACCAAATTGAGTTTGGAGAACATAGACTCCCCAATTTGGCATACATTTCCATGGCTGAAAATTTTTTCAAAAAATCTATAGATTTGTCAATATTTCGAGTATTTTTGCATTTTTCTTCAAGTAAACGCGAATTGCATGGTAAAACCCCTATTTTTCTTGGATTTATAGAAAATTGACAATTTCAAAACCAAATTTTTTGCCGATCTTTTAATATAGATATTTTTTTATTGTAAATAATTCGTAAAAATAGCCCTTATTTAATAATTTATAATTTTTTTTGTAAGGTAGTGCAACCCCATTCTTTTACTTCAATAGACACCACGAAATGGAACATGCAAAGAAGTCCTCAAAACTCAGTAATAAAAAAAGATATTGCAGCAAATTTACTAGATATCATAAAATAGGGTCTCTTCTTTCTCTCATATTAAAAAGATCAGTAGCGTAACACCTATTACTGAACTTTTCGATTATAATTTAACTACGTTATTAAACGTAATAAGCCTGAAGGTAAATCTTACAAAATAAATATGTGGAACACACAATTGGATTAAAAAACGAATATTGGGAAGTAGATGGTAAAGTAAAAGTTGTAATGGATGATATTATAATAAATCAATTAGACAGCGATAGCTCAAGCGGAAGTGAAAGCGACTCATACGAAGGATGTTCATACGAAGAATGTCATTTTATTTTTCATATAAACACATAGAGGGCGCAAGTAATAAAACATATGATTCCAAAATTAACCTCAACATCATATTGGCACGTGTTGAAAATTTCCAAAATACAACAAGTGGTTTAGTCAAAGCGAATTTTTAAAGTTAGTAAGGTGTTGAGAATCATGGAATTGTATTGAGAGCATTTTCGAGCGATAATTTTTTACAACTTCGAAGAAGTTTATCGCAACAAGAAGTTTATCTTGTCGAGTTGGTTGCTATTTTTGGTAATGAAGCATCCCGTTGCATCCCGCATCTCTTGACTGAGTAACAAATGGCGGACACGTGTCAGTTGGTGCCAAAGAACTCTGAATCGTTTCAACAGAGACCTCTCAAAAAATATGTAAAATGTCATCAGTCTTCATCAAGTTTCATCAGATGTTGAGTCTTGGATTTATTCTTATGAACCCGAGAATAAAAGTCAATCTACTGTTTGGGTGTTTCAAGATGAGGAGAACCCAAACAAAATAATCCGTTCCCGCAGTATGGCAACTGCTGATTGAGTAACTGACATTTGAGTTTTAGGAGCAACAAAGCAAGGAATTGTTTAGTCATCCTCCGTACAGCTAGACTTAAGTCCCAACGATTTTTTTACAATTCCCCCCATCAACAGTGCACTCCCTGGTCAACGATTTCAATCACCTGAAGATGCAGTCTATGCTTTCCCGATGACCATTTGGAGCATACGCATTGAAGAGTGCAATAAGTGCTTTAAGAGTTGGTTTGAGCGAATACAAAAGTGCATCGAGAATGGTGGCAAGTACTTTGAAAAACAATAAAGGACTGAAACTTAAACTATTGCTTTTTGTTAAACCTATTGTACTATTGATTTCTTTGAGGTCAATTTTTAAAGTTTTTAATCGGCCATATTCGGGTTTCATAATATATTGAAGTAAACGAATGAACGTCAAAAATTATTTGTTATAAAAATTATTGTTAAAATTTCTCTTCATAGTTTCACCCTCTTCCTCATACGTAGATGGTCAACTCACGTAAACTAGACAATAGGCGCAGGTTGAGGCGCAGCCATCGCGGGAGACGCCGGATAAGTCATATACATTTGCGTGAAGCAAACGAACCAATGGACCTGAGTATATTAAACTGCAGGGTGACGTGACTCAGTTACCCGAACCACTTTATCCTGCTCCACTTCACCACAGCTCACCACACGTTTACAATTTGCGCTTAGGCTAGATGAGTAAGAAACGTTAGCAGCTGGTTTGTGTTATGAAGCAGCAGTTTAGAGATATTTAGTTGATTCATTTTAAATTTTCTGTTAAAACTTATCTATTAATTTTAGACAAAGAAAATATTATAATTCGTAATTAAAGAACAGTACACTACAACTTGTGCAAGTTTAACAATGAAAATAAAATTCGTAGCGTTTTAACGTAAATACTGTACATAGAAAATTTTATAGCAAATAAATTAATAGACATCGTGTTTCAATTAATTTTTGCAACAATCGTATTCGAAGTCTATGTATATACAATGAAATCCAGTAAAAAAATTCGTTTATTGTTTGGAATTTAGATCCAATAATAACCAAATGAAAACTGAGTTGTGTTAGGTCATAGCTGTCTGGTCGTAAAAAGGGTAAAAATAAAACCTCTTATGTTATATCTGTCCGTCGTTGGGTGCGTACGTGTATGTGACGACAACAGGTCTATTGCTGTGAGTAAGTTTTTACACATTGTTTAATCCAGAGTTTCTGAAACTCATGGAATTGTTAACAATATACATATTCAAATATATTGAGTCAGTTTGATGTAAGAGTATGTTTTTTTCAAAATAATATTGTATTCATTTTCCAGAGCTAATAAATATAAACCTACTTTTTTTACGAGGCAAGTAATTACACTTTACAAATTAAATAACAAATAAGAAATTGAAGATGGGTTCTTTTAAATGTAAAAAATGTACTAGATTTTTTACATTTAATTTATTTTGTTATCAAAACTGAAAATGAATACAGTAAAATCTCACTAACTGGACACTTTATGGAGCCTGAGTGTGTCGAGTCTGGGGGTTGTCGAATTATCCAGTAGATGGGTTGTAGTAAATGGACACACATTAGACTTGAGTTTTAAATTTATTACACACATATAAACCTGTATATGTAATTATTGTATGTATAGTCCATATGTATAAACAATTGAAATAAAATCAAGTTTGCTGGGAAAACTGTTTGATTGAAGATTGTTTTTCTTTCTGAACTTAGCAGCTGCTTCACCACGAAGTCGCCGGAGGAATAAAATGTCCATTCCAGACGATCCTTTTTATTCCAGATAACGCAATACTCCTCCAATGTGTTTCACACCCTCACTATGTCTCATCCTTTCTTTGTTGACTGATCTATGCCATCTTCTGAGTCATCTTCTTTCTTCTCCGTTCCTCGGCCTTTCACAGTAGCAACAATTTCATCTTCTAATGGTTCACTGGTCCCATCATAATCCATCCAATCTCTGACATCATCATCTGCAGTTTCTTCACAACCTGGAATTTTCCTCATTGCAGCAACCTATATCTTCTCTATATCATCTTCTGAGTCATCTTCTTTCTCCTCCGTTCCTCCGCCTTTCACAGTAGCAACAATTTCATCTTCTAGTGGTTCACTAGTCCCATCTTAATCCATCCAATCTCTGACATCATCATCTGCAGTTTCTTCAGAACCTGGAATTTTCCTCATTGCAGCAACCCAATCGGAGGTTTCACGTTCTTCTTCTTCAGGACAGTCAGTTGCCCAAATCATCTAAGAGTTTCCTCCACGAGCGAAGGAGAATTATTGGCTGTAATTGATTCCAACATTGATCGAGCCAGCCAGTAACGTGTACTAAATCAATCCTTCTTAGCTTACTTATCAAATCATCTTCTTCCAAGCATAATACTAAAGATGAAAGGAGCTTGCATCTCCATCTTTTCTTTAAAGCTGCCGCCCTGATCCATGGACTGAATCAGAGACGTTACGTTCGGTGGAAGAAACATTGCCTTTATTTCTTGGTCCTGTAAACATTGAGTATCTCGATGAATCGTAGCTTTGTCCAGGATGAGAACTGCTTCTCTAGGAAGAGATTTTTCGACTTGCTCAATCTGAGTTACGAACCCCTCTTTGAAAATTGATTCATTCATCCATGCATTAGGCTAGTTTCTGTAACACACAGGCAAATCAAAGCCACCGCTTGTGTACTTCACATTTCTGAAAGCTCTTGGTTTTTTGCTCTCCCAATCACGGCTAATTTAATCTTGTGTTCTCCCGTTTCATTGCTACACGCGACCATTGGGGTCACTATCGCAATGGTCTGTACTTTTTTGTAACCTAGGGCGGTTTTTCACTTTATAAAGCCATACTTTTAGTTGGAAGCATATGGAAATTGAGCCTTGTGTCATCACAGTTGTAAATTTCTTCCCCAGTAAGCCGTACTTTATCAATAAATTCATGAAATTTAATCTTAAAGTCATTTTACATTGTTGGGTTCAGCAGATAATATTTCACCGCAGATATTGAGTTTGACACCATACCGCTGTTTCCATCTGTCTAACCAGCCGTTACTTTCACTGAATCCGGACTCTGTCTTCTTTTAGTTCCTCATAAAACTTCAGCGCAGTGTACGTTTCATGATGTTTCTCTCCTTAATGGGTTCTATACACATCCTTTTTAAACATCACGATTCAATCTCTGATTTTTTGTTCCTCCAACCGAGCACTGTAGACCACTCAACATTTAATTCTAACGCTATTTTATTCACTTTTTCACCTTTTTCTACTCTTTTCGAGGCATCTAACTTCAGTTCCATTGAAACCAAAACTTGCGTCCTTTTTTTCTCTGATGACATCTTTCTAATATACTCATATAAACTACATAACTAATTAATCACTTCAACAACTTGTAATAACTTCAAAACATAATAAATCACTTTCACCACAAATGCCAAACTGAGCGGACACAAGAAAAGAAAAAGAAGGTTAGGAAATGCAACGAACGGCCAATAGCTATACATACATACAAACTATCCATACGTATAAACAAGACCTGCCCCCGAGATACACGCGCGCCATTTGTCGTTGACACCCTGTCGAGATTAGTGAGATTTTACTGTATTGATAATTGTGTTTTAGATTGGAAAAGTGAAAAAGAATTATATGTGTTGCTATTTATCCTATGATTAACGGAACTATTTATCATATGAATAAGTGAACTTCTGATCTTATAGACCTTCTAAAACAAAGTAGCTAAAATGCATCCAGCACCAATAAGACCCTTAAATTAGCCCTCAGAAGAATTTGGTTGTACCTTTTACTTGAAGAAGAAATTTGGAGGGCTTGGGCAGTATAAAAGTCCATAAGATACTGCAGAGGAAAGTAAAATACCTTGGAGTAATAATCGATTCTAAACTCAGATGGATAAATCGAAAGAATTATAGACAGATCGGTTATAAGATGAATGTACTACATTGGTTGCTGGGCAAATTGCTAAACTGATTGAAGCCATCGTTAACTTATGGAGTACTGCTATGTTGGAAAAAGACACTTCGGATCAAAATAAAGAAGAAACTGTCTCAGCTAGATGTTATGCCACTAAAATTGCGTGTAAGATTCATTACTTGCGTAATATTTATTGTCTTTCGGATCAGGAATTTTAAAAGTGTAGTATTTAGCATTGTCACACTTTAAGACATTTAAAGACTTTGTGTGGCTAAAGTTGTAACAACTTTTTTCTATAATCGCACGTGGACAACTTCTCGTACGTTTTCTTGTGCCCACTCAACGTTTTCTTGTGTAATTGTCTAAAGTTGTGAATAAGCTGCAGAATCGGGCATGGAACGGATGTTAAATAAAACAATCTGATAACAATATAGGATTAAGCCCCTAGTTGTTAATAAAAAAAAAAACGCCGGAACCCTTCAAAAGGGCCCAGTCTTTTTAATACAGCACATCAACTAACAATAAAATGCAGACATAACTTTAATAATTTATGTCAAAATTTGACAACTTTGAATAATTCTGCAGTAAATTAGTTATATACCAATATACTAATATGTGACAAACTCCCACTTGCCACGCTGCTAACAGGGACTCCTAGCAATTGTCATAAATGGCGCAAACAAATATCTTATTACTTCAGAATTTAACTATCCTCCGGACACGTGATTCTCGGGCGTCAGGTCCATTTCACGTGAGACCGCACGCGTTGGAACTGCTCTTGTTGTTCCACCGTTCTTCAGTTGACTTTGTGAGGGCAACGGTAGCTACGTGTACGTGAGTAGTCCAGATGATCCTGATCTTGCCAGCAGCTGAAATAAACTTATCGCTGATTAGTGAAACATCATTAACAATTGTACAAAATACGTCTATTGGTCTTCAAAATCCAAATAAAGCAAGAAAAACAAAATTAAATAATGTCAAATCAAACAGTAGCGCATTAGTAAGTCAGTTAATGAATACAAGATGTTATATACAAGCGGTACATGTAAGTAAAGCGCTGCAAACGTGCGGTGATATGATAATAAAACAACAACGCGGGAAGTATGTAAAAGCGGGGTATAATACAACGGGGAGGTGGGAGGTTTACTTTAGAAAAATGATCGCAAACGACCGCAAATGATACACGGGTACCCTACACTACACAATAGACACTGTTAATGTGTGTACAATAATTATTTACAGCTTTCTCCTGTTTGCAATGTGGCGTAAGCGTCTTCATACATCGTAACTATATTTACGTTTTATCTTACGGATTGGCTTTTCCAGTGCCGTGTTGTCGCAATTTATTTATTCAATTTATTTAAAGTAACATGCTATGTTACAAATGTGAGTAAATATATATAAATATTGCAATGAAATTGTGTAAATGCTTATTCAGCGGATCTCTAACCTCCACTATAAATTTTATTAGCTGAAACTTGGAAGCGCTTTTAGAATTACAGGCGCCTTCTTTTAAATTTTGAGTAAAGAAATGATATTCTACAATATCCTTGTTCAAAGAGGATTGTCTGTTTCGTTAAAAATTTTTCTTCAAACATGATTGTCTCATTAGTTTTTAATATATTAACTTATATCCTACTTTACTTGTTAAACATCTTGTAACAAATTGCGAGCAGTTTCAGTTGCTTCTATATTGATTGCCTTTTATTGTGTCTGGAAGCTGTTCAGTTTTTCGCAGTCTTCTTTTCCAATGTGTGCTAGCTTATTGTTATTGCCGGCTCCGACTCACGAACGCTTCTTGAAGCAATAGGAATATGTTTTCTACTTCTTCGACAGCTTGATTTTTTTAGGAATGTACAACGCCAATAAGACATTTTTGTGACTTTTGATATTGAATGGAATTGACGTAACTTCAGTAGGTTGACGGATTAAGATAATATTCCATCCATCCTGATGTCTAGCTTTTATAATTGCAGGATCATCAATTTTAGCATGAGGACGAGCATTATCCTGCAATATCTTAATTTCTACAGATTTTGCATTTTGGAGCCATTTGCTTCTCATCGCCGGAATCACTTTTTCTATAATAATTTTTGTATAAATTGACAATTTATTTGCGGTTCGTATTCAACAATTGGCAAAAGACCCATGTCTCCACTAAACTTAGGTAGTCGATGATTGTCCCACCATGGTTTAGCCAACGGAATGTGAAACATTCCTTTAACAATGAAACGTTTACTTTGCACTGGACGAAGGGGTATTTCTTCGTCGAGAATTAGATAAAAATTTATTTTGTTTTATTAAAGTTAAAGCCATTTCTCGTTTACATGTACTGTATCTTTCATCCATTTGAAATAATTTATGGCCATGTCAATCTGCGACAAAGCAAACTGTGAACGCTCTTTCTTGCAACATGTGAAAATTTGAACCCCGGTCTATACATTGGTTAGTTTTTGTGCAATTGAAGTTCTCTATATGAACGTCTTTAATCACACTTTTTTGACAATTTCTTATTTTTGGAGGATGGCATTTTTTTGTCGTCACTTAAATTGTTTTCTTTTATTAGTTTAGGAATATTTAGGACGCCAAAATGCAGCGAGTTACTTTATCACGCAGCGTTTATGAATCTATTGCAAATAACTGACACGTTGTCATAAATAAACGAGACTATAGTTTTAATGCCTAAGCAGTATTTTGAATCTTATTCATATCAATATGTTGCTTTTCTCATGCCTAGACATAGTTTGACATAGTTTTAAAATAAAATAACACATATATCGACTATTTCGTTTTTTCTTTCAAAAATCCACTTAACGTTTGTTTCATTGCTTCATAGACGAAGTTGGAAATCACCCTTTTGGCCTATCTTAAAATCTGAACCAGATAATTCTATTCAAATTTTGAAAATAATGGTTTAAAAGATTGCAATTCTAAAGTCTGATGACAGCTTTATCAATTTTTATCGACTGAACAGTCTGAAACAAAAAGAGAGAAATGAATAAAACAATTGAATAATTAAACGAGAATTAATTAATTCTACGAAGTCTATATAGCCTGATTTCCTTTGTTATTTCTGCGTTTACACAAAGGGATGATGAAATATATAAACACCTTCAGAATTTGCGAGATAGTTGGTCATAATTTTTCGAAAAAGGAGACACGAATGTCCATATAATCATACTAGTTTATGGTTTTCCGTACACGTACATCTATTCGTTGTAAATGTTTTAAACATTTTATTCACGCTTCAAAGTTATACATGTATGGCGTAACGTTATATATGTAGTCTGCTGAATGGCTGAACTTTTCTTATTTGCTTTGAATACCGTTGCTATTTTTGGGCTTTTGTTCATGTAAAGTTCCTACTACCCTTTCAGTTCATAAGGAGTTTTACGTATACCAGAAATTCGATATAAAAAGCCTGGCACAACCAAATACCATACCATAAATACGTATCGAGCAAATTCGCGCATCTTCTGGGCATAATTGAGAATGGACAACCAGACCTATTTTTTGCACAGCGAGCAGATTCGCAGTCTTAAGTACGGTTTGTTTACAGTAGTGTTAAAGTCACTTTAAATTTAATCACTGTTAAAATCAATTTTCGAAATAAAACTACTGAATCAAAAATCATCATCAAACATCTACATTTCAAAAGTTAAGTATAAAACGACGCATCTGCAGATTCTTTCCATTTTCTCATCATTTAGTTGTTCATGTCTTTTTTGCATTTACAACTCTCCCCCTCACCCACTAACCGTGTCATCAGTACAACAATAAGAAGCCCGATGTCAAAGCAGCTAATGGTCTCCAACAACCAGGTTTTCTCCATTCGCTCGCACCACTCAACAACGTATTCCACATGATGACGTATATCTTAATATTATAATGAGCGGGATTTGAAAAATCAGTCCGACGCAAAACAACATATATACGTATATAGAATTTTATAATTATTATTGTCCATCAGACGCAATGATTTAACGTAGTACACATTAGAAGGAGGTAGTTGTTACTGTTTATTCGAAGAAAGTAGTCATTTTATTTTGAATGTAAATATCTCAGCTCTAGATAAAATGTGAAACATGGGAAAAAAGCCTTCTATTCCTAATTTAGCTACCTATAGGATTACCAAATTTAATTTTTTTATCCAATTACTAGCTAAACCCGGCCACGCTTCGCTGTGGCTTAGTCTGATATGAAATGAATCTCAGTCTGATATGAAATGC
>WYDF02313568.1:0-14827 GCA_009867245.2 Adranes taylori
AGCGAAATATCAACCGATTTTAACCAGCCAAAAGAATAAACTTCATCGGGTGTTTACAGTCCACCGCTCTCCAATCGGTACTCTACACATACAACCATAATAAACTGATTTATCAACAATAAGTAGGGTAATACTCATTTGTTGCAATAATCTTGTAGAAACAGATCATCAAAATAGGATAATTCAAAATAGAATCAAAATAGAAACAGATCATCAAAATAGGATCTAGTTTGGGAGTTAATTCAAGATTAACGCAAAACACCTTGCATATGTCGACCAACACACTTTAAACATATATAGAAGATTTACAGAGTTAGTGTGTATTCAGTTACTCACATACAGTGACGTTCTGAAAAATAAGGGTGTTGATAAAGATTAATACATTATAGCAGAAATGGCTACCCACCCGCGGTTCATCGACATTTTTTCTGATTTGTTAGTCTCTCATATTTATTACACATTGTTCGAAGACGACCTGCTTAATCTAACTAATTAATTAAATAATTAATCTAGTCGTGTCAATAAACGTCGATACCCATCCATATGATCATTTATATTATAATATTTTAAAAATCGTTTTTATAACGTAATCCTCCATCGTGGGGCGATCCGGGTCATTTGTTATTTCTGTTGTATATTTGACGTTTCTGTTTTCCGATTCTGTGTCCTTTTTACAGAGTTGCCATGTTTTATTGTGTTTCCATATATATTTTTTATTACAACACAATAGGAAACATGACAAGACTGGAACAAAAAAGAACACTGAATCGTAAATCAGAAACGTCAATTACACGTCAAACATACAACAGAAATAAGAAACGACGCTGATTGCCTGACGATGGAGTTTTAACTCCGAAATATATCGCGACAAATAGGAGTTTTAGTAAACCGGTATGTAGTAAATTAGTTTATTAATATATTATAATACTATTAACATATATTTATGTATAAATATAATTAATTTGAAATCTAAATCGAAGGGATAACATTGTTAAAGCATCATATATAAGGAATCAGTTTTATTTAGAAGCACTGTTTTTGGAGTGTGCAAATTTATTCAAATATGAAATAGAAAGCATTCGAATATATTTTAAGCTGATACATTTGCTAATAGTCATAATACAAATTGTCGATGCTGGCTCCATAAAATGTACAGATAGCAACAAAATCACAATAATTGTTTACTTAATATAATTGAATGGTTCTAGAAAGATTGGTCCCCAAGGAGGTTGGCGCCGCCCGTCGATAGACATTGAACAGGTGTACGAGGTTTTTTTCGGCCCAAATCAAATTTATAGGGCGTTGAGGATCAAAATTTCAAGATACATTTAACATCATTATTCTATGTTGGACACTAGATCTTTTTCAAACATACAAAAAAAAGCAGAACAGTATTATTGGAAGAATTGATAGAATTGTAGACAAATGCAACAAAGTTTAAGTTGAAATTAAAGAAAAACCAATTACACTAGCCTGTGATGGTACTGTTTTTTAACTTTTAACAGAGTGAAATTGGTTTGTTTCGTATAAAACGTCTTATTTTACCATTTTACAATAGACATAATATAATAGAATATAGAAAATAAAAAACTCACGATTTTAGTCGTTGTGTCGATGTCTCTTTAGACCAGTCATGTTGGATTGGAGGCTATTCCGTGCATGTGATCTTCTGGGATCATCTCAGTGCAACATCCAGCCATTCGCCATCAGTTTAGCATTCCATCTTCCTTGGTAACGCTATTCAATTTCTTTGATGTCCTGATCGAATCTCTTTCCCATCTCTTCACTTAGAGCACCCAGATTCTCAGGACAGTAGTCCAAGAAATGAACCTTCCAACTCATGGAACAGCCTAAATTTTGGTACTTTTGGAGCATGGTCTCAACGATAGACTTGATATTCGGATCTTTCTTGTTGCCCAGAAACTTGGTTACTACGTCTTTAAAGGTGACCCAGGCTTGGTTTTCAACACCTTTGTTTTCTTTTTCAAAATTTCTATCTTTGCAAAGTTTTCTAATGTCCGGACCCGTAAAGACATCCGCTTTTAGTTTTGCGGTTGACAAGGCTGGAACGTTGTTACAAATGTACTGGAAACATTTACCATTTTTTGGTAAGGCTTTTACAAATTGCTTCATCAAGCCTAATTTAATATGTAGAGGTGCAAGGAGAACTATCGTCGATTCGCTGAGAGGTTTTTGGAGAACATTTTTTACTCCAGGTTACAATGACACTCCTTGTGGCCAATCTTTCTGTTTCTAATGATTTCTCTGGCTCTGCTATCCCACTCTTTGTGTACTCGCCTTGTTGTCCAAGAATCATCGATATTACTTTGAGATCATCACACATGATCTACTTATGATCGTCGTACTTAATTTTCTGGAGAACAAATTTTAAATTGTCATATCGTCCTTGAAGGTGGACAGAATGCCCTATGAGAATTGACGCATACCTGTTTCCGTTGTAAAGCAGGTCAAGTTAAAGGTTACGTTTCGACGAATTGATAAACAGCCTCCAATCAGTGCTGTCGTACGGAATGTTGAATGTCTTAAACAGTCCACACACATCATTGCAGAATACAAAGCCTCCTTCCGAAAAGTATGGAATAAAATATTTTTCTTTGTACCTGAACCAGAAAACTGAAACGCCAGCTGTCAGTAAATTCTTATCTTTAAGCCGTGAACCAAGGAATTCTGAAGCCTCTATGGTCAGATGTAAATCGCGAATCAAATCGTTCAATTCAGTTTCTGTAAATGGTTGTGGAGCAAAATTACAAAGTACGTAGTCCACTTCGTTATGTTCGGTTTCTTCACTTGATTCAATTTCTGAACCATCTACTTCAGGTAAATATTCTGGTTGTATATGCCCTGCTACATCTGCACAATGAGGGACAGGACGTAAAGCCAATGGCAGATTTCGACAGACGATGTTCTTTTTATTTTTTACATTTAAACCGTGAACACCGGTTGAATAAAAGTAACAATCATCACTATCGTTTTGTGGCTCTCGCCAGACCATTGGAACGCCAAATCAATGTTGTTCAACCTTTCAATCCACAAATCAATGTTGACCAACCTGTTCATCCAACAAATTAATGTTGACCACCGTCTCAGTCCTTCAACACACATATAACAACTATAGGGGGGTGCCCAAGCTTTGGCTTGATCTCCTATTTTTACATCGCGAGATACACTTGCCGCACGAACGATGTTATATGTCTTTTTTGTCTTGACACCATTAACTCACCACAAATGTAGCAAAAGGAATCTACAGACTTTTTACAGCCTCTTGACGCCATTTCGAACACGTGTTTTGGTTTATTTTTTAGCGTATATCCCGTCGACATAATCGGATACGTATCAAAGGTTGCGTCAACATTACAGCCAGCTGAGATGTACAACACGTTTAATAACGAAAGTGCTGCCATCTGTCGCTTTATGATGTCAACGATTCGTTTTCATCATAAAGCGACAGATGGCAGCATTTCCTATGTATTTAAATCTGTCAGTATGTAAATTCTGACGTGATGGAATGAAAATAAGGACATTTTTAGATTCAGCGCACAAACATACATAGGAATCCACCATCAAAACTTGAAAAACATGATACAACCGAAAAAATGCAGGCTTGTGTCATCGAAAAGAAAAGAAACCAATTATCCTTATAGTAGAACACGGCGATTTAAAATTGCGAATGAAAAAGATGGCACCAAATGTCGAGAAATTAGTGTCATTACACCATCACCCTTTTTACTAACACTAGATTAATTTTTTAATCTTGTATTCTTGTGAAATTAAACTTTAAACAATACGCCAATATTGTTAACATCTATAAATAAAATTTGAAAGTTTCTTCTTGTTTTTAGATTGTCGGTAACTGGATCAAACTATGGATAAACTCTAACTATCGAATTCCTAAAGAAAACTTGAAATAAAACGCAACAAGTGAACAGAAATGTTTGTATTATATAACGTGAATGTGAACTGAATCGTAAATATCTTTATAAAACAGAAATAAAATTATATAAAAAGATTATATTGTCACGTTTATATTGAAATTTTAGAAGCTACTACCCAATACCGCTACCATCCACGTCACGCTTATTTTGGGTATTGATTTTACGAAGAACGTGAATGGCAAGAGAAAATCCTTTAGAAGGGAAATGCGAGTTATATATCCGCATCTCTACACTTCAACTTCAGGTCGATCAATATAATATCAATAGCGGAGACACCCGGAATAACAATTCTTATCTATTCATTTCCGCCATCATGGAAGCGAACACACGACAGAATACCATATAAATAGCAGCGATTGCGCTGATACCTTCATTTTAGTAATTAAGCAATTAGCCTAAGAACATGTAGCATAGAGTTGCGTATATAATATATAATATAGAACGCGGCAGCCATCTTAATCTTGGATGATGTTGCAATATAAGTTAATTTAAATTATTGTTAATCTTGCATAATGAGCTTCATCTTCTTTTATATCTTCTTCATTCTTGTTTGTACCATTTACACTCATCCTCCACTCCTACTCTCTTTCCCTTTCCTCCACCATCTTTTGCTTTCCCATTCTTTTATACTTACCATGCAATCTTCTCTATCGCTTACATCACTTACATATATCACTTTCAACAATTTTTTCCTATGTCTCTCTCCTTTTGCCACATCTCCTTTTTACTTCTCTTGGTTTAGTCTGTGCTTTCAAAATCTTTCCATCTGTACCTCTACAACTGTCCATTGCCAGAACTAATAAAGCATGCCTTATGTCACTAAGCACATGATCAATTTAGTTTTATGTGATTAAGTGAGGGGTGGGGTGGGGGTGGGGGGCATGTTACTTTCCTTATGTCCTTCCTTTACATTCATGTGCTTTGAATAAGCCTGTTATTGCACATAGCAAAATCAATCAGTCTAATACATCGTTAGAAACCTCATGCAAATTTTTCTTGCCAACAATTTTCCTTGTCCAGTTATGGCTCAAAATAAAAAAAACATATTGTAATCTAATTATATTATCTATGAATCGGAAGAATTTGTTTGGTTGCATTTCTTCTGTTCACAACTGTATAAAGAATCTATTAAAGTTAGTGGTCAACATATTAATTTTGCTGCACCAATGACGTTTTATGATCGTTTGGTTTTGGCCCATCCATGTGCCTATACCATGGTTTATAACACAGTAGCGGGCCACTTGATAGCATCAAAGCGAAGGTACACGCCGTTGACTACATTTGGTCTAGTGAAAGCTCTCTCTTAAACCATTGATTGAAATCAATATAGATCATCTAATTTTTAATAATTCGATTAATATTATATAATTCGGATGTGTAATTATAACTTCGTAAAATTTTGTGTTTGAAAAGTTTAGTTTTCTATTTTTTTTAAATTATATTTTCATGCGAGTGCGAATTTGAAATCCTAATTGAACTACATATATATGTTTTAAAAATGGTAAGAAATAAAAATTTATTTAATTAATATAATTGTCAACTGTTTTGTTTTTTATGGCATTCCATAATTTAATAATCCATTAAACGATAATTAAATCAGATAAACAACTTTTCAAGTATTTGTTCCATTATACAGTGCGACCTTAAAGTAACGCATAAATTCATTATTAGCTAAATAAACATTTCTATTAAACATTCCTGAAACAGAACCATTATTGATTTAAATTTACTGTTTTATAAAATAACAATCAACTATACAGGGTGAACTCCCTTCGTGTGATAACGTCATCACCAATTTGTTTTAATAGAACACCCCAATATTTTTTTTCAATTTACGGATTTCGCTTGCTGAGCTGATTCCAAAAATGTATCATACGTTGCTTCAAATTGTTACAGGATGGACAAAAATACAAAATAAATGAAGAATTAACGAAATATATAAATTTAATTGAATGACGTAGTTATGGAATTACTGTGATAAACTACCAAAAAAAAACAAAATAAAATTTACAATAAATGTTCAAATTGTTCTCCATTTACAATAAACAATAACTTAACCGCGCAATACATTCCCCTCTAACATTTTATAGCATAGCGGGTGTTATGTTCTTCATTACTTGCCTGATTCGATTGATTCGGTCTTTTAGCTCACGGATATTTTCAGATCTGTTAATATAGACTTTATATTTTAAATAACTCCATAAAAAGAAGTCTAATAGACTCAGATCAAGTGATCTTGCGGGCCATTCCTCTTGTCCCCTTCTTCCTATCCACCAGAATGTTAGAGACGAATATATTGTCCCTAAGTCAATGTTTATTGGTCAATGGAGAACAATTTGAATATTTATTATAAATTTTTTTTGTTCGTTTTTGGTGCTGTACCACAGTAATTGCATAACTACGCCATTCAATTAAATATATTTATTACGTTAATTCTTCATTTATTTTTGCTCACCCTGTAACAATTTCAAAGCAACGTGTGATACATTTTTGGAATCAGCTCATTAAGTGAAATCCGAAAATTGAAAACAATGGGGCGTTCCATAAAAAAAAAACTGGTGATGACGTCATCACACGAAGGGAGTTCACTCTGTATATTAGATTATTATTTATAAAAACAGTAAATTAAATTAAAAGATTGACCTGTTTCGGGAATTTTTAATAGAAATGTTTATTTACCTAATAATGAATTTATGCGTTACTTTATGGACGCACTGTATATATTTGAAAAGCGACAAATATAAAAAAAAAAGTTATAACCAAAATGGATTGCTATTTCAATAATAATAAAATATATATAATAAAAAAATATTTCAATTAAAAAAATTATGAAGACGAAACCTAATTTTTGATCTATTGCAATCGGAAATACTGAAATTTCACAAAAAAATTACACAAATCATACTAATGATGAAATAGAAATAACACACTTGCTGCTGTAATGTAAAAGAAGTTATGAATAATTATTCATAACTCACAGGTCTGCTCAGTGAACAAATATTTTTTGCAAAGTAGCAATTCAGAAATGGCCGCATAAAGTCAAGCTTCTAAGGCTTTGTAGTACTTTTTTCTTTTGTGTTGAATACTCCATGTGGAGGCAGATCTTCTGCATTCCATCTGCTTAATGTCTTGGTCAAATCTTTCGCCGTGTTCCTTACTGATGGCACCAAGATTTTCAGGAAAATAGTCCAGATGACATATCAAGAAATGAACTTTTAAGCTGACTGAATATCCTAATTTATTAAAATTTTCAAGCATATTCTGTACAATTTGTTTGAAATCCGGATTCTTATAATTTCCAGAAATTTATTAACAACTTCTCCAAGCTTCCTTTTCAACCTTTGTCATATATGCTTCACATTTTTCGTCCTTTATACGTTTTCGAATATCTGGACCCACAAAGACACCTTGCTTCACTTTGGCTGCAGATAATCCGGGAAATGCATGAAGCAAGTGCTTGAAACACCGACCTTCTTTGTCTACAGCTTTCATGAATTGTTTTCTCAAACCAAGTTTTATATGAAGTGGAGACAGAAGAACCTTTCCTTGGTAAACCAAATTTTCCTCAATAACATTTTTGCTGCCAATATCCAACTTCTCTCTTACTGGCTACTCTCCCTTAGTCCAATGCTGAGTCCTTTTCCTACTGTCCCACTCACACAGGAACCATGGATATCTTGTATATCCCCGTTGAAGTCCAAGAAGCATGGCAATTACTTTTAAATCCCCACATATGGTCCTTGCATTTAAGTTTGTTCAAAATGCAGTCGTAACATTCCTTGTAGTGCACTGAATGTTCAACTGGTATTGAAGCATATTTGTTTCCGTTATGGAGTAGCACAACTTTGATGCTTCTTTTGCATGAGTCAATGACAGAATTTCAAAAACAGAATTTAACGTCTTTTGATACAGAGTAAATTAGCCACGTACGTTCACGTTTTGGCCTGAGATAATCAACAGCACCACTGGCACATCCAGAAATATTTTTCGGAGAGGGGGGTTCTAAAATTTGCTAAACTCATTAACATTGGTCAAATATAACGGGGGGGGGGGGTTACCGTTTTTTAGACTAAAATAGGCTAAACTTACTAACATTGGTAAAATATTCCGGGTGGAAGGGGATCTAACCACAAACTCCCTGATCCTAAATATCTAAGAATGTTTATATTTTTACGAGTATTCAAAGTTAGAAATGAAATTAAGATTTTACGAACAGAGTCTTTAAACTCATATAGATGTAATTATTATATGCGAGGCACATTTAGCAATAAAAACGTTTTATGGAGTAAATTATGTTCACTTCATCTATATTAATGAATTTGGTTTTATGTAATCTTCATAAACTATATCATCTTTAGTGATAGTTGTTATAGTTAAAATATTATAAATTATATCCATAGCTGAATCAGAAATACATGCATTTTATTAAGTAAACTTTCACCTGTAAATTAAATCTACATGCCACATAAAAACATAGAAATATTTATTACATATTTTTATAAAATGTATCCTACATGTACACCAGCGGTAATAATTTATGAAATATGGATTAGTTTCAGTCTCTCCCAAAAATATGAATTAGGCCCACATATCTGGAACTATTAAAGTTAAACTTCTCATATTGAAACATTGGTTTTCAGTCAGTGTAGTGGAGTATTAATCAAAAAATTAAAATTCGATATAATCCAAACTACATTTCGATTTATTCAATTATCGTCCGAAAGATTAACCTAAACTACCAAAGATTCTACAAAAGATTAACCTCAACTAACAATTTAATTTATTTAATAATTTTATTTAACTTACTCAATTAAATTGTACAATAAAAAATAGATTTTTAAATTTGATTATATTACTTTTAACAATTAGATAACATTTTGAAAAATTATTCTGAAAATTACATATCTTTGAAAGTAGACTCACAATCTAAACATTTGTAAGGTGTTTCTCCAGTATGAATAAGCTTGTGTTAATTTAAACTTTTTTTCCGCCCAAAACGAGAATCACATTCTAAACATTCGTATGAATAAGCTTGTGAATATTTAGATGCGATTTCCGTTTAGTTTCAAAACTAAAATGGAATCGCATTCTAAACATTTAAATGGTTTCTCGGCAGTATGTCATTATCTTTCAAAGAGCTGATTATTTTTTTAACAAAAAAATGTTATTTTTGGAATAAGAAATATTTTTAATACGGATAGGTAAAAATTCCTCGCAGATCGATCAAATTTGTCCTCGGACCGGTGCCGGTGCCGGCGATTGGGAATTGCTATTCAAAAGTACAAACAAAATAATAACGGAGGGAAACCTTTAGAGTGTACGGAATGTGACTACAAACCTGCAGTAAAAGCATATCTTCTAAAAGAGAAACAAACTCATACAGAAGATAAGCTTTTCAAATGCATGGATTGTCGTTACAATACTACAGTAAAAGGAAATCTTTTAGTACACAAATGAATTCATTAAGATGCGCACGGAATGCGACTTCAAAGCTGCATACAAAGTTAGTCACAAATCTTCTAAAACACAAATGCACTCATTCAGAAGAGAAGCCTTTCGAGTGTACGGAATGTGACTTTAAATCTGCAGTAAAAGGATATTTTCTAACACACACACAAACTCATTCAGAAGAGAAACCTTTCGAGTGTACGGAATCTGGTTACAAAATTGCAGTAAAGGGAAATTTTCTAATACATAAACGAAATCATCAAAAGGAGAAGCTTTTCGATTGTACGGAATGTGACTTCAAATCTGCAGTAAAAGCATATATTCTAAAAGAGAAATAAACTCATTCAGAAGATAAGCTCTTCAAGTGCATGGATTGTCGTTACAATACTACAGTGAAAGGAAATCTTCTAGTACACAAACGAATTCTTTAAGATGTGCACGGAATGCGACTTCAAAGCTGCATACAAAGTTAGTCACAAATCTTCTAAAACACAAATGAACTCATTCAGAAGAGAAGCCTTTCGAGTGTATGGAATGTGACTTTAAATCTGCAGTAAAAGGATATCTTCTAACACACACCCAAACTCATTCAGAAAAGAAATATTTCGAGTGTTTCTTCAAATGTGACTTCAAATCAAATGTGACACGGAATGTGACTTCAAAGTTGTGAAAAAATCTAGTTTTCTTTTTAACAAAAAGAAAAAAAAAACATTATTCTTTGAATAAGAATTCTTTTTAAAGCCGACAGGTAAAAATTCTCCGCGGACCGCTCAAATTTCTTCGAGGGCCGATGCCATAAAATTTTAATTTCTCTCATTTTGGTTATTCGTTTAAAGAGAATCACCTAATTTTTCAATTGTTTTTATTGCTTAAAATCTGCTCAGCAAATTCAAACTTTAAAACTGTTAAAACAGAGATCTATTATTGCTAGATAAGTTATAGTTTTGCAACATTGTTTCAAAGTTATTTGATATAATACACTTTTTTCTCAAGGTCAAATGATTCCAAAATTAAATTGTTCATTTCTTAAATTTCATTTCAACTCCAATTTTTCTCATGAAGCATCAAGAAATACCTAATATAAAAATGAACCAAATCAACAACATATTTATTTTAAAATTCAAACATGCGTCTTTGTAAAATCATTGACAACCAATAAAGTACTGTGATAGACATGTAAACTATAAAAGCTCGGATGAACATGTAAAAGCTAAAAATCTGAGCTGCCTGGGACCTGCATTATAGAATAGGATGTATTTGGGATGTACATTAGAGCTTATACTTATAATGTTGTTTTACTAGTAATACCTAAAATGCAAATGGAATGACTAGAGAGTCAAATGAGGAGGATCTAAAATGGGATAAAGAATAATGGCTTAGAGCTAGAGCTCCGGAAAAAACTAAGAGTATTTGGGTTATAATGTCACGTTTAAATTTGTGACATGGAATTCAGATAGCGTTAAAGGGATAGTTAAGTTCTATTAATTAAGTTCTACAGTCAATTCAATCTGGGACTAGGAGAGCATCTGTGGTTTATATACACACTTTCCAAATTAATTTGTACGAACCGAGGTGGGACTACCACGAACCGAGGTGGTAGTCCCAATTCAATCTGGGACTAGGAGAGCATCTGTGGATTATATAGACACTTTCCAAATTGATTTGTGCGAACCGAGGTGGGACTACCACGAACCGAGGGGGTAGTCCTAATTCAATCTGGGACTAGGAAAGCATCTGTGGATTATATAGACACTTTCCAAATTGATTTGTACGAACCAGAGGTGATGACGTTTCATTAGGTGATTGCAATGATGCTATGTAAATAACAGAGGATACTGATGAACCACGCTCCAGGTACGTGGAGGAAATAATGTCTTCTAGGTTAAAAAGCGGTTATATCTAGAACGGTTTTGAAAGGAAGATTTTTAGGTTTCTCGAATAAATTTTGTACGAACGCTCCCGCCGAAAGGTTAAATGAAATTTGTTTATCGGATTTCAAATATTTTAATAATTTATTTAATTATTCAATTTTTTTTTTGTAGCCAGCGTAATAAGAAATAACAGTGCAAAAAATAATTGATATTATAATATCATTACTTTCACTCGGAATGTAGAAATATTCATCATTCAGATTGCAATAAAAAGTTTATATTTTGGTAATAAAAATCAATATTTGACACAATTGAATTATAATTTTATGTATTTGGATCTTTGTAAATGAAATTTTTTATTACTTTAATTTCAATTCACATCTTTTATTTAATCATTTTCATTCATACTAATAAATGAATTTGTTTCATCACATTAATAAAATTTCTCTAATCAGGAAGGCTAGTTTTAACAATTTTTGATAATGGTAAACTTAATTTAAAGTTATTTAACTTTAAAAATGTTACTTAACTACAGTAATAAAAACAAAACATTAAACGTAAAATTTTAAATTCATTTGAATGACATTCGTAATGAAATACAACGAAAACTTATTTGGGCTTCTACCACACCAAGGTCACGTTTTTTTTTTTGAGTTGGTCGTAAAAGGATTCATCTTCTTTCCTATTTTTTGACCACCTGTGGGTCTATGAATGGAGTGCTTATATTCTTCTGGAAGCAATGATGCTTCCAGAAGTAATTTATTCTTCACATGAAGATTGTGTACTGTTTGCTATTTTCAAGACGAATTTTTAAATGAATGAAAAGATTTCCACAGGTGGATGGCCATGTCTGCTATTAAGGTCTATTAACCTTTATCAACACCCTTATTTTTCAGAACGTCATTGCATGTGTGTAACTGAGTACACACTAACTCTGTTCTGAACCTATCTTATCGGTTATAAATTATTATATATTAAATCTTCTATATATGTTACAACATTGATGGTCCACGTATGCGATGTGTTTTTAATAAAATTGAAATAATTCCTAAACCAGATCTAATTTAACGATTCGCTTCTACAATATCATTCCAACAACTGAAATACTATTTTTGGACTAATTAACACCTCTTACAAATTATGATGAGCCTTTGTGTTTTTACCAATGAAGCGAGGGACTTTTAACAATCAAAGTACACCGCGTTTAATACTTGCATTGGGGTTCTTCCTGAGAAGCATCGGACCATCTTAAAGATGGCCAAAGTTACCTCTACAGTGATCTTAATAGAAAGGGGATCTTTGGAAAAAATGTTTACCCTTGATCGTTTACTCACGCCATTAGACTGGCGTGAGTAAACGATCAGCGAATGTACAATAAGCCCTTTAGCTGCAGTGCTATGGAGCGGTATCCGCATACCGCATTTGTTAATAATAATGATAAATAAAAATTATTCGGCTTTGGACAACAATGTATTTTAGTAAATCAATTCTCACATTTTCTTGTCGACGTTTCGGTTTCTAGGTTTTGAAACCATCATCAGGACTAAAAACAGTGATTCAATGATTGCATGCACATCAAAATTCAACAAGTCTTATGTGCTGAGGCAAAATCTCGATGTTCATGCAATTCAGTGTTAACAACTGTTTATTCTTGGTGTGGCCTAGCTTTTTATTGATGGAACACCACTTTTTGAGGAGAGTTACACAACCATCCCATATGTGGACCGTGCATCTTGAAAGAACCCCAATAAATATTAAATATCATTGTGGTGTTCACGTCCAACGTAGTTACGAATGATAAATAAAAAATCATCAGCTTTGGACAACAATATCTTTTATGAACTCAATTTTGACATTTTCTTGTCTACGTTTAGGTTTCTAGGTTTTGAAACCATCATCAGGACTAAAAAGAGTTATTCAATAATTGCATTAACATCAACATTCAACTAGTCTTAAGTGCTGAGGAAAAATCCCGATGTTCATGCAATTCAGTCTATTCAGTCTAACAATTGTCTATTTTTGGTGTGGGCTAGCTCTCTGTTGATGGCGCACCACTTTTTGAGGAGAGTTACACAACCATCCCATATGTGGACCGTGCATCTTGAAAGAACCCCATATATGCTCCGTACAAATTAAATATTATTGTAGTGTTCACGTCCAGCGTAGTTACGAATGATAAATCAAAAATCATCAGCTTTGGACAACAATATCTTTTATGAACTCAATTTTGACATTTTCTTGTCTACGTTTAGGTTTCTAGGTTTTGAAACCATCATCAGGACTAAAAAGAGTGATTCAATGATTGCATGAACATCAACATTCAACAAGTCTTAAGTGCTGATGCAAAATCCCAATGTTCATGAAATTCACTAGTAACAACTGTCTATTTTTGGTGTGGGCTAGCTTTCTGTTGATGGCGCACCACTTTTTGAAGAGAGTTACACAACCGCCATCAATAAAGTAGTGCGCCATCAATAAAAAGCTAGATATACAGTTGTTACTACTGAATTGCAGGAACATCAAGTTTTGTCGCAGTACTTAAGACTTGTTGAATTTTGATGTTCATGTAATCATTGAATCACTGTTATTAGTTTTCATGATGGTTTCGAAAGCTAGAAATCGAAACGTCGACAAGAAAATGTCAAAATTGAGTTAATGAAATACATTGTTATCGAAAGCCGAAGAATTCTTATTTATCATTTGTAACTACTTTGGAAGTGAACACCACAATAATAATAAGAATAATAATGGTTTCACCCAAATTTGAATTGCCAGATTGAATCAAATTTTCAGTTTAATACTATCATTTGAGTTGGAAACATAGTGGGAACATAAATGGGTACCTTTAGTTAAAATGTATCTAAAGGTACCCATTTTGGACGGAAATATAGTCAATTTTCCCAAAGTTTATTAAACATGGTGATGGAAAAATTCTCATTCAATATTAAATTTTTAATTAATTTACATAATTTTACTACAAGAACAACGCAAAAGGCTCAGAAAATCAACCAGTATCCACAAATTGATAGAACTTGATCAATTTTTTTTCTTGAAAATGAAAGTGGAATAAAAAAATAGGACTTTTTTTCTCTTTAAAAGAATGTGTAAAACGATGTTTTGCATGCTTAAATTATATAAATATTAGCAAAACGGAAGATTATTAAAAAATAGGGGTGAACCAAATAATTCAAACTTTTACAATTTTGAACCCAGTCCTTTTAAATGCTTTTGTTTATCATAAGTTCTATCGAAAACTAGTCTTGTACTCTGTTTACAAAATTGGCCCATCTTTTATACTTTCCACGTCAATTAGGATATTAATGTATAATGCACAAAGCGAGCGGGACAATATTTTTAGTGACTTGCTTTTTGGAACAAACCTATACCAAACTATATCTAAATACAATTAAAAGCATAAAATATATCCAAATTTTAGGATGCTATCTATATTTGTTCAAGAGAAATTAATCTAAATGCCTAGAAATATCTCTCGACTGTGTCTCGCACCAGAAGTTTATTGAGATCCTAAAATACACCGGAGTCGATGCGGGAGAT
>WYDF02313579.1:0-14827 GCA_009867245.2 Adranes taylori
TTCGCAGCTCTCTAGTAAAGAATATACATACCTGCTTGTTAGCGCGATATATATATATATATATATATATATATATATATATATATATATGAGTAAGTGTACAAAATGTATACATGCCATCATTTCTCGTACTTGTATGAAATATAAAATTTGTCTAAATCTCCGAAGCATAACATTTAACTATATTACAATAGCTTACATATGTTCACACTGAATAAATCTCATTATTCTAATTTGTGAGAGCTTAGTATTAATTGCAGAATTGAAAAATGTTACCAACTTACGACGAGATCTCGCTTCGACGTATTTGCGTACTCATCAGACAAGTGCATGTAACAGTTTCAATCTAATGGTACATTGTGAAAAACTCGCAATGGACTTGTTTGTTGTTGCCGTGTTCAGCCATAAGGCTGCCGTATTCAGTCCACAGTCGCCCAAAAGCGTGCATCTTTATCATTGTACCGTTAAAAAACAGTTTTGTTAATAAAAATTTCAATATCTGCAATTGATGTAAAATTGGTTAATGCCAAAAATAGAAAAAAGTTTCTACTTCGAACACTCTAGCATAGTTTTCTACCTGGACGGAAGCAGCAAGAGAATATTTAATTATATTCTCTTGCTGCTTCCGAACACTCGGGCCGAACACTCATTTCCACACAGCACATATAGTCAATACACTTATTCCGTTTACTACAGAATATTGGCCGAGAATTATCGCATGGTTCATTGTTCTATGCATCATGCCAGTAAAAATATGCATAAACATCGTACCGATCTGCATACCGCGTCGGATGAAAAGCGATTATTATGGCTAACAAAACGAGGTACATAAATGGTGCGAGTATCCTAATAGTTCTGCGTTATTGTGTTGAGCGCCGATGAATGTAAATTTTTCCATTTCCGTTGTTTAAACAAGCAATTAATTTGCAAGTCTCTAGTAATTATTAATTTTAGTTTCTTTCATAAATTTGAAAATTATTTGAATTTAGCAATGAATAGTGAACATTTGGAAATGATGTTAATATAAACATATTTATAAGTGACGTATAGATTTTAAAGTAAGTAAAATTAAAAAAAAAATTTTAATATTTAAAATACAAAATATTATTTTTATTTCAATTAAAAATAAGAAAAAATTATTATAGATATATTATTTTTATTGATTTATTACAAATTATTATTGATACAAAAACTTTGCCAAAAATTAATTATTAAAATATATATACATATAAGGTACATAAATATTTTAATAGAAAATCCATTGATCTACACATAATGTTTATATGTAGTTAAGATTTCTTTTTATTTCTTAGATATAAATAGAAAAATTTTTAAGAAATTTTAATTATTGTGAGTCTTAGTCACACATATTTAATAAAAACTAAAAATATTGACAACCTTCACGAATTTATTATTATGTATTACAAAATGTTAGTTTAAATTATTTCTTGATCAAAGATTTATGATTTCGTAATATTTATTTAATTAATAGATAATTGTAATTTAAAGAAACAACGATGCACAAAATAAAATATAATATAGCGCACTACTAATGAATAAAGATAATTGAATACTTGATTTTAAGTTTTTGTTTCTTTGTCATTGTAAGGCATAAATTTATTGAGTTTTAAACGGAACGAGAACAATATTTTATCGCTGTATCTTTACAGAACGAAACAATCCATCGCGTTTTGAGCGTGAGACCAGAATTCCCATCAATAGTTTAGAATAACAGTAACTTGAGAATAACAGTGACCGGCGTAACTAGTTACTTAAAACTTTTTAACTTAAGAATTTAACTAAGCTAATTTAACTAAAATTCGAATTTTTTTTTATCAAAAATCCGAACACCAACAATTTATACAGAGA
The DNA here is from genome assembly GCA_009867245.2 of Adranes taylori. Taxonomy (NCBI): domain Eukaryota; kingdom Metazoa; phylum Arthropoda; class Insecta; order Coleoptera; family Staphylinidae; genus Adranes; species Adranes taylori. The sequence goes on from WYDF02313579.1 coordinate 1,870, forward strand.
ACTTTTCAATTAAAAAAAATTTTTATTTTTCAAATCTAAAATTTTTTTCTGCCAAAAAATTTTTTTTCTAAATATATAAAATTTAACAAATTTTATCCAGAATCATTATAAAATATTTAGAAATATCAGATTTTAAATTAAAAAAAAAAAATTTTTTTTTAATGAAAAAATTCAACAATTTTGGCCAAAACTATTATAAAATATATTTTAAATTTTAAAATTTGAAATTTTTTTTATGTAAAATCCGAAAAACATATATACCCACAATTTATATAAAGAACTTTTCAATTAAAAAAAAAATTTTATTGTTTCAAATCGAAAATTATCTGCCAAAAATTTTTTTTCTAAATATATAAAATTTAACAAATTTTACCCATCATTATAAAATATTCAAAAATTTCAGATTTTAAATTTCTTTATAAAAAAATTTTTCAAATGTAAATATTTCAATAATTGTGCCCAAAACCATTATAAAATATTTTTAAAATTTGAAATATTTTTTATCAAAAATCCGAAAAAAAATTATACCCATAATTTATACAAAGAATTTTTTTTTATTTGAAAAATCTAATATTTTTAAACCTATTAAAATGTTTAGAAATTTCAGGTTTCAAATTTCTTTATAAAAAATATTTTAAAATATAAAACCAACAATTTTGCCTAGAACCATTATAAAAATTGACATTTCCCGTGACATTTTTTTAATCAATAATCTGAATAAAATATATACCCACAATTTATACAAAGAATTTTTTCAATTTTGATTTGTGTAAAATCGAAATTGAAGATTTCCATCACTAGTTTAGAAAAACTGTAACTTGAGAATAACAGTCACCTGGTTACTTAAAATAAGCTTTTGTCATGTCACTGGTTATTAGTTGATAAAACTTAAAAGAATTTCATATTTTAAATTAATATTATCTTTAAGATCTAATAAGGATACAATATATGAAAGCAATATCACTGTATGTATATACATATTTTTGACGTCCTAAAGAAAGCTACAAAATTGATATTGTTATTCAAATCCGTTTAGTGGCAGTATAAGCACACTGTGGGTTCACTGATTACGGTACCGCAACTTGAATTTGTGCACTGAGGCAATATGTATTATTGAATGTACAGTAATATGCGAACACGATAATTCTGGTCAAAAATGTGCTTCCTAGTAAAAAAATTGCAAAGAGGTTTTTATTGCAAATCCTATGCTTCATATCATTAAGTATAATAGAAGTAATAAAAAGTGAGCTAAGCGAATCCAAAGAATAGAGCAACAAATTTCACATTCACATCGCAAAATCAAGATCAGCCCTAAACAGTGGTGATATTTTCATCATAAGAGATAATAGTACCTAAATTATTGCTGCATGCGTACAATAAAAGCACTATATCAAAATGTCAATATCATTTAGATTATTGTGTAAAGTACTTTGTTTTTAACCCTGTGAACTCGTATGTCGCCAGGCAAGCGCCCGTGCTATATTTCAGTTGCACTCTTATGTCGCTTTACTGTCGCTGCACTGATTCGTGCGGGCATTTGTAACGAGTGAGTTATGAGGCCGCTGTAAAATAAACATATCGTCGAAAAATCGTTTAGATATATACAAACCGTCTAATTTTATTATTATTATGAATGCACACTCAACATTGTTATTATGCTGTTTTAAAATTCCTTATTTTTTGATTCTTTTGATTAATTTCTTTCAAACGCGATGCGTTTTACTAATAATTCCTAGCGTTTGAAGTTAGTATTTACGTTATAATGGAGTTCAATATTTTATTGAAAAATGCCCAAACGACCACAAATGAAATTATTAATGAGGTGGATAGTAGTGATGACAAATTTTATATAGACTTATTGGACAATGAAAATAATGTAAATGATGCATTTAGTGATAGTGATAATAACGATGATGAGTATAATAGTAGCGGCAGCGAAAATATAATAAATAAACAAAGTATAATTCCTTTATCGAGTTCAAGCAGCAGCGTAAGTGAGGATGTAACCGAAATATCGGGTATATTTGGACCATGGGAAAACGTTGCGTTACAATTCAGATAACGCACCACGCAGGATTAATTTCAGTATGGGTAATAAAACTGAAGGTCCTCAAATTCCCGCATAAAGTCTATCGACTCTCTAGACGTTTTTAAACTCTTCTTTGCAAATTACCTTGTTGGAAGATATCGGGAAACAATGTATCTACGCGTTCTACATGGCACACATGGGTTAATGTAACAGTGACCGAATTTCGGGCATTTCTTGGGGTTGTCCTATATATGGGGACAATTTCTCTGTCCAATTGACAAGAATATTGGTCTCAAAACCATAATGCAAAAATTCCCATTTTCGGTGATACATTTAGAAGAGAAAGATTCGTGCAGATTTTTTGGATGCTTCACCTATATCATAATTATCCAAGCAACCAAAGTCTTATAGAGAGAAAAGAGAAGGTTAACCATTACTTGGAATTTATAGATACAAAATTTAGAGAACATTTTGTGCCTTCACGGGAAGCCTGTGTATATTAATCGGTCATTGGATTCAACGGAAAAATATGTTTTCTAACGACTAATCGTAAAAACCCTACTAAGTGGGGAATTAGAACATATGAACTACTTGATGCCAATAGTGGCTATGTGCATTCTACGTGCATTAATAGTAGCGTAACTTCAAAAAATCTCCGTGTAAGTACAAGAATTGAGTTACAATTATATCAGAAGCTGTTAGATACGTACCCTGACGCTACCTTTTTGCCCCCTCCCCCCAGCAAAAGGTAAAAATTGACATTTCCCGTGAAATTTTGTTTGTCTTGAGGACGGTTTCGCGCCCTTGTTCAAGTGGCGCCCGGAGCAGCCGCCCCCATCAACCCCCCTTAGCTACGATGTGGCTAAGGGTTATCACATCTACACTGATTGCTATTACACAGGTCTACAGCTTGCAGAAGAGCTTCTAAAATTGAATTGCAATTTAACAGGTACAATACAAATCAGTGGAAAATACCTAACACACGTTATAAAAAAAACCAACATTTGCTGAGGATAAAACGTTTGCCTGTAGATCAGGTAATTTACTGTTATTAGCATGGAGATAAAAGACTGTTTACCATGCTTAGTAACTAGAATGCTGCAGGAATGGAGCCAACAAATCGAAGAATACGTGGAGGAAATATACAAGTTATCAATAAACCAAGTGAAATTGTTAATTACATACAAATGTATGGGAGGTACAAACCGAGCCGATTCTTAGAATACTTCGTACTCATTTTTAAGAAAGTTTAGTTTTTGAAACTATTTTTAGAAAACTATTTCTTGGGGGTTAAAGTTGTGTAGTGTCAATTTCTACATTCTGTACAGAATGGTACAACATCGACAAAATGGACGACCGATGACTCACCTGAAATTTTATCGTCAACTTGTTGATGACCTCACTGGAGTGTATCGTCAGGGTTTAAAAATGCTTGCTAGGCCATACACATTGTATAAAGAAGAACGTTTAAACGGAAAGCTAGACATTTTGCGCCAAAACACAGAAAGAAAGAAGAAAGACTAGAGCAGTAATATACAAAGGTTCATTTTGCTCTAAGAGAAATATAAAAGGTGGTAGACATGATCTGAAAATTTTGACCCAATCCAACAAGCGGTACATAAGGGATTTGATTTCAAAACTTATTTTTTATAAATACGGTGTGCCATCTGGTGGTGACCGATGGACTTGAAATTGTGACAGAGTGTTTGTTTAGGTCTGTAGATTCTAAATGTCGGATTTGGTTTAAATTGCACATACAGATTTTAAAATATAAAGAAACAAATAAATACATTTGTTCATAGCGCCCCTAGCGGTGGCAGATTTGGCATAATAGTGGACAGTAATTTAAATTTTTGTATCGGAACAGGCCAAGCTGTTCGCAGTTAAAGCACGATCTACAACTACGGAAAACAGTAATAAATAAACCTGATGCTTTGGGAAAACTAATTAATACCCAAATTTAATCGTAGCTCTCTACAAAATGGAAAAAGCTCTAAGGCACATGTAAATAGGCAATACTATAAAAAATTACTATCATTTGAATGTGAAAAGCTAAAGAAAGGAGCGAGTTTCAATAGTACTCCAAATTCTAGGAGTATTTACAGCAGCTCTTTAAGTAAATGAAATGTTTCTATCAACCCTAATCGCATATTAAAACTTAAAATAATATTTATGAAATTAACGAAAGCCACTAACATGACAAAATTGTATAACGGTGCGAACAGAATGAATCGAGAGCATTCCTTATGCGACAATTTTAAATGGTCGACTGCATCCACGAGAGCCGCAAGCCAAAGATAAGCCTTGCGAAACTGACACTCGTAAGTTCAAAATCATAGATTTCATCACCACTCTCTACGATGGATGTATAAAGTAAGTTTATTATATAATAGAAGCGATTTACAGTATCTTATATGGATGGGATTGTATTCACTATGGTCATACAAATCTTAAAATTTAATAAACATTCAATGAAATGAATTTATTTCAAAAAAATTACACCAGATACTCTAAACAGGTAATAATAATAACTTTTATTGGCATAAAACAAATTGCATGACATTATCCTTAGAACAAGCGCACTTTCCTAAAACAAAATAACTACTACAAAAAATAAATAAAAACAAATTTGTAACAATAACAAAACAATATCTCCTATACTTCTATTGCCTTCATAATCCATAAGTCTGTAGCTTGACGCTTCAGGAATAGCATGTTCCCACTATTTCGTGATCACAACGCGTTCTGTACCTTACATATAACTTCTTTTATTCTATTCTCTCCCCCTTATTTTCTGTATTATTTCAATCCCTTTACCTTGCGACCCCAAGCATACTCACGATTTTCCGCTATTTTGATCATCCGTCCAGTCTATCCCCTCACAGTCTTTCACCTAATTCTCCCGTCATCTCTCTTCTTTCCGAAAAACCCTACACTTTCTCATGTTCTTATTCAGCCGATACCTATTTCCCTGATCCACACTTGTGCACCTAAATCTAGAAATTATTTTTTTATATACATATCTTTGACTCGTCTTCCCATCGTTTTTATGTATTTGTACCTAATAATTTATTTACTCTCTCTAGTGTTCCGCTTTCGTTCTAATCTTTCTACACCCATCATCATGGATTCAATTCCCCTTAATTCCTCCCATATATTTATCCGTCGCAAACATTCTTCCAAGAACCATCCAGTTTTCTCATATTTTATTATGAAAGGCATTGTAATTTTCATTATGGCTTACCTACTCATGACGTCAATTATGTATGACATATTTTCGTATGTAACATGTCTCTATGGAGAGCATGTTATGAATAATAAGACAGGTGCAGACTATTGTGCGAATTAAGAAATATTTAGAATATTACATATATTATGAAGGTAAGAAATAATAGACCTATTGTAAAGGGTACCTAGTTATAATGCGTAGTGTACTTACTGTGTTATTGTAATTGAGAAATATTAGTTATAACGTGTAGGATATTTGTAGTTATTGTCTTCCAGAAGTACACTCCACGTTAGCTCATTTATCTTCCTAGTGTGTAATATTAATGGGAAATGTTCAGTAATAGAGCCTAGGCTCCGAGCTGATCAAAACCTGGTTGGTACCTAAAATAGGAAATTGACGATTGTCGTTTAATAGGAAAATTGTTGCTTACAGTTAGTTTCCTTGTAAACTAAACTTATGTAGTCAGGATCTTATGCTGTAATTGTAGTGTCGACCATTAATTAATTGTACTATGTATTTAATCTAAAATATTAATCTACTGGTTAATCTTTTATTGTACCAGCCGTGTTTGTTTTGCTTGGCAATGTTGCGTTCTGTTCAATGTCAGATTAAATTCGTTTTACCAACTGTTTATTATAACTGACTGATGTTAACAGGAATTTGTAGTTGACACTGGTGGCTGATTATGTATGCTAACAGCACGTTTGTATGAAATTAGTGCAAGTTCTTCTTTTTTAATTAAATCGTCCACATTAAGATATCTAAGAAGCGAGCAACAATTTACGCAAATTTTTCAAGATGCTCCGGAAATGAGCTCAGGCGAAATAACAATACCACGTGGCTGGAAGGCAAGTTCATCATTAAATGTTCGGGGAGACTCAACCGAAGAAAACTACTGTAGAAATATTTTCTTTCCCTTTTGTCAATCATTTGGAGCTTTAAGCATGTTTCCAGACTCATGAAAAAGCCATAACTGACATTCAGCTCTTGATTCCGAGTCAAACCAAAATGGACAAAAACATTATCAAATAAATCCAAAACAGGAGCCGTATACTTGAGCTATAATGTTCAAAAATGGTTGCCATCTGACTATGAGTACGCATCTGAATCGATGCCATCTGAGTGCTCTTGAAGCCATTGGCGCATGCGATGCGGACTTTTACCCGAATATACAAACAATGTTGCAACATTTTCCAACTCTCTTTGTTTCAGCAGTGACTCCAGAATGAACGTTTTCAATGGTGATGCGACTTAAAACCTACCTCCAAAACAGAACAAGACAGCTCTTCTCACTGTACACCGAAACATAATTGTAGATGTAATTCAGTGTTTTATATCAAACAGAACAAGACAAAATCTCATTCCTTAAAACTGAGTATAGCAAACCCCTTTCATTGAAACTTTATAACTACGTCCATGTAGAGGTATCGACACATAAAAATTAAAATTAAAAAAAGAAATAGTTCAATATGTAAAGTAATGGGTTTTGGTAATGACCTGTGGTAGAATAGACTCATAATATTGCCACTCCGGCTGTAAAATTAATCGAACATTCTGTATGTAAAAATACGAAAATTGGAAGCTCTTCCACATTAACGATCACGGGAGGGCCTTTACTTAGTTTCTTGGATCAATCTATTCCTCGGTTCGATTCACATTTATGTAGCGTAATGCGTTCGCTCGCATTTCCTTCCGGAATTATTCCCACTACCATTTCCACGCTTTTATGTGAATCTCCTTTAGAAGTAAGGTTACCAAACCAATAATATAAATTAATCCATATCTAAACAAGTGTTATTTCAAGGTGCAATACACAACGAGCTGGAATTTATAGTATGACAGAGCTCTATTTTGAGTCTACCGAAAAGTTGGATTCAAAAAGGAAAAGGTGCATTTTATAATTGTAGCATCAATAATTGGTTCCATAAAAACATATTAATAATATAAATTAATAGTGATATCTGAAGAAGTAAAACTAACAAAAAAAAATAATAAAACCGAAATTTATTCCTTCATAAAACCTCCATGTTTTTAATGCTCCGTTAGATATTTCTCCTGCGTATAAACTAAATAATACTGGAGCCAGAATGCATCCTTGTCAAAGCCTTTCAGAAGGTCTTTCTCTCTATACATTTTCTACCTCAAGCTGTTTTAATCTTTCATTTTAATGTGTACATTAACAATGGTAAAATGCTTGTCAACCATCTCAATTTTACCAGATTCAGTCGCAAACCAATTTTCTTTGGGCTTTAAATTTTACACCTACTTTCTTTTGGAATCACTTTAACACAGTATTTTATGAATCACTTTATACAATACATATTCGCATTTTCCTTTTTAACATTAAATGTTCTCATGTATTTATTATACAATCTGAATAAATGGGTTAAAACATGTTAACGCATTTTTCATCGGCGCAATATGCATGTACTTTCCGTAGTTTTATTTTTTATGCTTACTTTGAAGTTAGAAAAAACGGATAATAATACTATTAATTTGATAAATATTTTAGAATTTTGTTACGAATCATATTAAATAATTACGTAATCATTCAGTCCCTATTCAGTCCGTATCTAAAAATATTATACTAATAAACAAATATTATTGCTGTCACTATAGATAAAAAAACATAATTTCTGCTGCTGTAAATTGAGCAAACATTTAGCTATACCGCTATTATTGGGATGAATGAACACATCGCTCAGTGTACGTATGGGTATAGGGGAATCAAATTAAACACCTATCTAATTACATGCAGCAGAGAGATAAACTGCCGCATGCTTTTCTGTCGCTTTAACACATGCGCTTATGGCTTACGTTTCCGTATATAAAGTGTATGAGACTGAATTTATGCAGGCCTATGCGGATGTATGTATATAGAGACTGGGAATTATGCCGATATGTAAATGTCATATGGACTGTACACACGCTCCACTGTTACTTGTGTAAGAGGCCTCAATCAAAATAATATATGTTGGCTGTTTATCGCTACTGCATAGACTGCTACGTTCTACTGTAACGTGTGAAGTACTGTCGAGATGGTAATTGTGTGTTGTGTTTCACATATGGTCGAATTAACACCGAGATTTGCATAGAATTGTGTGGAGAGAACTAATGGATAATAAGAGACGTGTAGTTAGTTACACACAAGACCCATATAACAGAACAAAAGTTGAGTGACTGCTACCATCTATAAATAGCGAGATTTTGAATAAAATTATTTAGTTCCTGATTTTCAGACCAGCAGCAGTCAGCAGAGCGACAAAGACAAGCCTAGACAATGGACAGAACGATAGTCGCCGAGATAATAACACATTTGGTGAGCAATTTTATATACCATACACACCGCTGTTTATCATATGTAATTTAGAATAGCTTTGTCTCTCTTCCTACCCTTTCATTATTATTGTTTTTATTATTGTTACCGCATTATTATTGTTTTGTTTATATTATCACCGTACCATTCTTTACCATGTTTTACATGCACCGTTTTTATTTTGTTGTATAATTATTATCATCCTACATTTGTACTGTTGTAAATGCACCACTTTTGTTTTGTTTTGTTTATAATAAAATCGCTACTGTTTATTTGCTAACTGTGATGCAATATTAAGTTAATTTAACATTTATTCATTGACATTTTATTGTGCGTTTATATTACTTTCTTTCTTTTCAATTGTCTAGAAGACCAATAGAAGTTATTTTGTTAAATCGTTGAATGTTGTTTTATTAATTAGCAGTTAGAATCCTTTTCAGCTGCTCACAAAAACGAGAACGTCTGGACATCTCACGTACTAGTAGCTACTCGAAACCTCAGTAAGCCACTGAGGACCGGTGGAAGAATAAGAGCGGTTCCAATGTGCGGTCTCACGTTAAACTGACCTGGCGCCCGAGAATTCATGTTTCCGAAGGCTGTTGTATTCTGCAATAATTAAGATAATTGTTTGTGCCATCTGTGATAGTTTGTTTGAACGTACACACTGATCGAACGCGTGCGTTCGACAAATACGAATGCGGCATTAGACAAGCCAATAAAATTTAAACATATAATGGAAATGCTATTACTAACTAGGCATCAATTAAAGAAACGACTCAGTCTAGTGCTTCGTTGAAGAAGGTAAGAAAAAAAGTATTTAGACCATACTGAAAGTTGCAGCCCTACAAATTTTTAATTTAGTACTAAACAATATGCAAATGAAGATCTGTTTAGCGCAATTTGATCCTTGCGACCTTTAATGTAAAATTTTATAGTTATGAGCTAGCGTAGAGGATTACGCAATGAAGGATCTAATATCCCATCCTGCTTACCAACTTAGTCGTTAAGAAATCATTGCGTATTAAAATAGTTAGAATATCGTCAAGCATAAAATGAAATAAACATTATTATTACAATAAAAGGACATTTCAATATCCTTTTATTGGACATTTTCAAAAGGACATTTGAATTCAATTTCAAAAAACCCAGAAAAATAAAAAAATTAAAAATCAAATGTAATAAATAAAAAATATTTAAAAAAATTAAGTAATAAATAAAAAAAGTAAATAAAATAAACAATAATAAAAAATGACACTATTCGATTGTTCGAGTAGCTCTGGATCCACCTCTCATTATTTTTAGTTCATTTAAGGAATTTAGTTTCCGCGTTTGACCTTGTCAAATTAGTTACTAACTGTCTGATATTTGAAATGTATCCTGACATATTGATAATTCTTCAATATTTTCTTTGAAATTTCAATTTGTAAATATGTAATGAAAATAATCCAGTTAATGTATAACATGATTAACTTTTGTAAAGATATTTTGATTTAAGCAAATCAATAAATTAAATTTCCAAATTATTATAAATTATAAAACATGTTTCATTAATTTAACCATAGAGGGCATCACTCTCTGTAGAATGTTTCAGTTCGGCATCATTTATGGCGTACATAAATTGTAAGATGAAAAACTAAAAATTTTCTTAAACATCTTACTAGCTTTGGCTACTAAAATTATTGTACAAATGTACATAGTAAATTGTTAAATGTTATCAAAATTGTTTTCAAAACCGAAAATATTAAGACATAAATTTTGTCATTGTGGCATTAAAGACATGCTGATGGTATTATTTATTTCCTTTAATTAATTTATTGTTATTAACTTCAGTTCTCCTGAAGAAGGGGCAATAGTTTCCCCGAAACATGTCAAGTTTCAACTTTCGCTCCTCGTAGCTGAGTAAACTGTCACCATTCCCGACTGGAAGTCTTGGTTTGTAAAATGTGTGAAATATATGGAGTTTTTGGAAAACTTAGTTTTAATTCATTGAAATGAGGCAACTGCAACACTGAAACGTATAAAATACAAAACATACTGTTATTTAAAATTGTAACCCTATATTTAGTTTTCCGTTGAAAACCAGTTACAACCGTAATCGAAGTGCTAAGATTTTCTTGAAAATCGCTACCTACTTTAGGAAAATTTCGCCGCTTTTCCGTTAAGTCGCGAGCATTTTCCTTCAATTCGATCTGGTACCAAGCGTGTGCTAGCATAGCGCGTTTAAATTTTAATGTGAGCGCTTCGAAAAGGCGAAAGATAATCTCGTAAAATATGGAAAAAAAGGACGAAAACGTAACGTTTAGGATTAATGATGAAATGTACAATAGAATCATAGGATTTTTCATCGTTCATGGTGCATTTAATTTAATGACAGGTAATTGAAGCTAAGTACTATAAAATGGATTAGGAGCTATTAACTAAGCAATAAAAAAACTTTAAAATAATTCGCTCTAAAAGCAGTAAAATACGATATCATTATGATTATTAAGGTAGAAGAAAGTAATCCACTTTCAGTTTGTCTTTCTTTAATGTGTCTTTCAATGTATTTCAATTTTTTTTTATAAACGGTTTAGGAATTAACACATATTACATAGGAGTTTGTGGTAGATAACGGTTGTATGAGAGAAGACAGAATGGGTAAAATAACATTTAGAGGACATGAGGGAGGGTCGGTAATTGATTATGTTTTAATGAATGAGAGAGCAAGAGAATTTGTTGAAAATATTAAGATAAATTAAGATAGGATAATAAATGGAAGCAAATTACTTACCGATTGAGGCAGAAAGGTGGCTCAAATAGGGATCGGGAAAGGAAAACGGGAAGGATATGAAAAAAGGAAATAGCAATAAAGAAAAAAATCATGGACGTGATCGCCACCCCATCTTTCATATACTGGAAGCCATAAGTTCTATTATATTTTGCATAAAACAAAGGCTGATCTTTTAGTTTTGACTGTCACCTTATAACTCGTTTATTAAGTTCAATTAGCACAATAATCTCACGTCAGACTGCCTTGAACTCTTGAATTTGAGTACGCACGAATTTGCCAACTCATAAATCCCCCCAGTTCTTATATTTACCTACGGGTTGGATAGTCGCAAAGTATGAAACTTGTCGATTTGCAATTATTTTTTCCCATCTTTCATAGTTTCTGAGATCGAACTCTAAACTATTTATTCAATTAAACAACAAGACATAAATAAATAAATTATATATATATATATATATATATATATATATATATATTGTTTTACGTAGGAAGTGGAGAAACCTTCAAAAGGCGAAGGATGCCCGTATATACAACAGTGTGGGATTTTTACCCTAACTAAATCTCCACTCCCTGTTGGGATTGTATATTGTTGGGAGATTGGAGAGTTTGTTTGAATGAGGCTTAGAATTTATCATCCTCTTCAGTCTGGAACCGGTATTGAGTGGAATATTTTTAGAAATGATGGTAAGCTAATAGCTTGCAGGTAAGATCTACGCTATATTATTCGCTTTTCAGCCAAGGGAACCTGCAATACCTTGGCCATAACATGGTCAACTGATGAGGGAGTTTGGTTTACTGGGATGAGCTGATTTGCTGGTGGTCTTGTATTTTTATGTCCTTGCTTGGCTGAGCAAGTCGATGTTAGTTGACCTGAAATAGAAATTAAGGTTGTTGTGGAAGAGTGATTGTTTTTGTCTTTTTTCTGTTTTTGTTTATTTATTTTTTTTATTTTTATTTTTATAATTTTTTACTTTTTTTGTCTTCTTGTTTTTTTATAATATAGGCGTAGGGATCATCTTAGGGACAGTGGGATTAATTCAAGGATATATTGGAGATCCTCAGGAGGCTCCTGAATAGTTTGGATTATTCGAGCTGGCGGATGTGGGAAGGATCTGCGAGGCAGTTTGGTATGGTGGTATCGGGATTTCCAATCAGAACGAAGATTTTGGTACGCTATTGGGTTGTTTTCTTCGTCACGTCTAGTCCGATATTTATACTGTAGGGCTTTTAGGCGATCTGTGATCTGCAGAGCAGCAGAGCAGTGATCATATAGTAGGGCATTCGGAAACTGGAAGTGTAACCTGTGATTTTTCGAAGTATTCTTCGTTTACAGGTAGTAAGTTAATTAAATTTTATTTTTGCGATCCTTTTTATAGGTGGTTGGGTTAATTTCCGTAAAGTGAAAATAAGTCGTCTAGGAATAAAAAACCTACCCCACTATATTGTCTCCAGAAAACAACGTGACAATATAGTAGCACTCGGATACTGCATCTCAAATATGCCGCCACGTAAAGGTTAAAAGAATCTGAGTCATTTTTGTCCGAGAACTTATAAGAATATTAGTGCCTTTATTAATGGCTATTAACCTGAAGCAATCAGAAACTCGCACGAGTA
>WYDF02313590.1:0-14827 GCA_009867245.2 Adranes taylori
AAATTTCCATGTTTTCGCTTTTATACCTATGACTAAATGAGACCTTTGTAGTGAGTGTTAAGGTCACTCAGTGTGTAATATTGATGATTTTGAACATTAATATGACTACTTATGTCTTGAAATAATCACCGCACCCAGGGCTCGAACCCAGAACTTTGTGATTGACGGTCAGATTTAATATGGTCGGTCTGAATTCTAGCTCAGTAGGAAGAGCATCTGACCGGCAATCATTAAACGCAATCAGAAGGTTTCGGGTCCGAGCCCCGCTTGTAGTGATTTTTTCAAGACACAAATAGTCATATTAATTTTCTAAATAATTTATATTACGCACTGAGTGACCTTAACACTCACTACAAACGTGTCAACTTTATATTAATCTTATGCTTATATATAGATGACAATCAGATTATTTCAAATTATTTTAAAGAATTTTCTTTCTGATAATTGAATGCTTTTTGTTTCGATAGCATATTTTTAGGGTCCCAAATTGGGAGTTTTAGCTATAAGATATTCTCAATCACAATCGACCCGTTTTCGCAAACTCCCTACTAGAATGGAGATAGCCCACTTAATTCAGGTGTTAAGCTTTTCTTCTCTCGTCTTAATCTTTTTTTGTCAATTGTCATTCAACAAGTTCTTGACATTGGCGACGTTCTTATCGACGTTCTAAGTGACATTGACAGCTATACGAATCGAATGTTACCCTAATCAACTATTGAGCTAATTAAATGTTAAGCCCATTAAACGTTAAATTATTTAACTAGTTATACAGTAACATGATCAACACTAAATACATTAACCTTCTCTCTAGTACCCAGTAGCTTTTTTGACTTCCACTATATGAGGTGGTGGATTCCTCTACGACGTTTTGGTACTTCCCTGTTTTCTGGAAAATATACATCGTTTCAAAACAAGATGCGTAAAAAGATGAAGAATTACTATCAGAGAATCACCATATTTCATCATATTTATAACATGCATCCATAATATTCATCTTCTTTCCAATCGATTTCTCAAATTCCTTTTCCACACGCATCTCATTCTTTCCATAGTCCCTCCTCGCTTTCTTTGCCCCATCTCAACATGCTCCTTCTATGTCCCATTCTGTGCATATATATCCCACGTATTTGTAAATTACATAAATATGACATTAAAATACGAATAATATACTATTTTCGGAGTTGGCTGCGTACTAGTGTGGTTAGGGATAAATGCCCTCTATTTTAAGGCATCTGCTATGTTTTTGTCTGCAATGTTTCTGTCGCTTACTGCCCATATCAGTGTAACTGCTTTAGTCTTTACCAGTCTGCCATTGCTTTAAATTCCCCATTCAGTTTGGACCCAATGTTGGCATTACTAAGCGCATGGAGTGCCGTCTGATGATCTGGAAATTTTTATGTATTTTATAGGCTATGAAAATACAGTTCCACTTCATACCGAATATTTCATTCTTTGAAACCACTTATATATTTTCTCTCGGCCGATGGAGTATGGAGTTTCATCGCGGCTTGTAAATTCAATTCTAATGGCGGAATATTTAACACCTAAAACATTGTGGGTGTAATTATTTTCTTATGGCCTCGTATACAGCAAAGATAATTTCTCCTTTGACTTACGCTAGAATCTGTTTTTCCAACACACCACAGCTCCATGCGTTATGAATGATCTGATAACCAAGGTACGCAGTCAGGATAAAAAGCTAGGCTTTAGTCCATAAACTTTACAGTACATTCATCATATAACTGCAAAAGGTTTAACGGATCTGTCAATAATATTGATAAAGAATTAAACTACGAAAGCAGAAAAATATTATCTTAATGAGACGTGGATAAATGCCGTCCACATATTCAATCATCTCGAAGTTCTATGTTCCCTGGAGTTTTGTTTGATGTACTGGATTAAAGCATCTTTTATGTTAGATTAGCTTATTCTCTCGTAAAAGTAATCCTTCACATAAGAATATATTGCAATATTAGGACATCAATTTCTGCTCATCAAGCACATCAATAACTGAAAATTATATTGAAGAGGGGAAGAATCACTATCACAGATTTTGGTGAATATGTTGACATTTAATTTGATTCAGGTCAAGCTTTTATTTCGAATGTTTTGCGTATGGGACAAGTTCCCAAATTATTGAATTTTGATCAAAAGCAGTGTCGAATTGACGCTGCTCAGGAGCTGCTTAATATAATCAAGGTCAACCCAGAATAGCTCAAACAAATCATAACTGGTGGCGAAACTTTGGTGTATGGATATGACGTCGAGACTAAGGCTCAATCGTTCGAATGAAAGCTTCCTGAAGAGCCAAGATCGAAAAAAGCTCGCTGAGGTCACTCACTGCTTTCTTAGGCATCAATTGCATAGTGTAAAATGAGTTCTTACCACCAGGTAGTAGAGTTAATAAAGAGTACTATATAGAAGTTTACGCCGTTTACGTAAAGCAATCCGAAGAAAACTTCAAAATTTGTCGCGGGGAAACTCCTGGCGACTGCACCCAAAATTCACCTGCTCACACTTCGTTGTTTGTTCTTGAATTTTTAGCAAAAGACAATACCGTTATGATTTCGCGTCCTCCATAGTTACCCGCCATGTCCTCTTATTCCCGAAGATGAATTTCCTATTCCCAATTTTTTCTATTCCCGAACTTTATATATTTATAAATGGACGACGATTTATGGACGACGATAACGACGAAATGGACGACGATTTACCGATATTCACGGGATCAAAAAGAATAGCTAAAGTAATTAACGCCATACGCGAAAATTGATTTTCGGGCTTGCTTCGAAGAGTTGAATAAACGCTGGCAGTGTATTATATCCTTGAAGGGAACAATATTAACATTGAGGAATAAATAAAGATTACTCGAGCAAAATAATAAGTCCGCGTATTATTTGATCATACCTCGTAGAATGAAATTTTCAAATCACAAGCCTTCTGTTCCAGATTTTTCTTATGACGTTCCAGGTTGTGTAAATTTTACTACAAATCTAATATTAAATTATAGTGCTAAAATTAAAATATACGTGTTGAATAATAAACGTGTTTAATTCAATTTCTTAAATTGAATGGTTTAAAATCTGTTATTTAAAGTTTGAAGATATTTTCAGTTTAAAGATATTTTCAGATACTTAAAGATATTTTCAACTTAAGCTTTACTACTAGTTTCTATATTCTCTATTTAAATGAACATAATCTGGAAGCTCTAATCCTGTGTCCTAGTTGATGCTGCAGTGCACAGACAAAACCGTACAGCGACCTCTCCCTTCGAGGTCGTCGGATCTATGTATGCGTGATTGTGAAGGAGAGGAAATCTGTGAAATGTTACAGGTTATGAGGTTATCTAGAATATCCTCGTTTCCCCTTCTTCATTTTTTCTTATGCTCAACATGGAAAAAAGTTTTATATAGTTTTTCACCATTAAAGGTTTTATTTTTTTGTTTTCAGTTTTATCGTTCATATACCATATACGTGTGTAATACATATAGGAGCAATTTGACCTTGAATTTTTTTTTCTTGTAATTCTATTTTAAATGATACGCACAGGATGGTTCTCATGAACTCTATCGTTTCAAAGATATGACCCTTAATAAATTAAAATTTCGCAACTTGTAATGTCAACAGCTTCAAGTCATATTATATACATGTAAGGCCTAAATAATGGCTCATATATGCAAAGTTAGAGAAAAAAATATTTTAAGTTGTGAGAACCTCTAGTAAATTGCTATAATTTAATGTATTATCACTTAATTACCTATCACCCTAGTCTACTAATTACTTTCGGGCATAATGGATTCATGTCCAATTCTATGTGCTTTCTTCACTCATACTTATACATTATCATACTAACAATTACACTTACTAACAATTACTCCACTAACAATTAATTGATTTCCATTCAGATCTATTTACTCACACATACACTGACAACGCCATCACCCCATTCATCCACTACGCTTGCTTCATGGGTTGGTAGCCCCAGATATGTGTAAAACCATTTGTTTAAGATTTAATTAAATGCAATTGAATTTAATCCACGATAAATGATTAAATTCTAAAACTTATTTACAGTAAAACTGTCTCTTTATTCCAACTCGTTCGTCTACCAAACCAACTGCTCACGTAATAATAACATTTCATCAAATTTAGCCATCCTGAATTATTTACGATCAATAAGCATACAAAACTATCTACCATAGAACTAAGTTCGAACGAGAATAAATTGCCTCGTTTTAGATCAGCTGGAATATCGTCAGGACCGCTTGTTTTTCTGTTTTGCCCCCAAGACTACAGCTTTAAGTATTTCATCTTTTATTATTTCAGACCTCTGCACATTTTGGTCATAAGCAAAAAGTTCTTTTACATATTTCGTCTATCTACTAATCAGCTTATTTTCAATGTCCAAAATAGTATGACCATTTTCATCTGTCTTCTTTCAACATGACTATATTTATAAAGATACACTGCTTTCTTTAGTTTTTTTCTGACTAAGATTAAATCAGTCGTGACGTTTATGGATTTTGCTCAACTTTTTGCATTCGTGTTAGACCCATATTGTAAATCGTATGAACAAGGGGACAGAAGGAACTGAAGTAGAGGGAATTCAAGGTTTCTAGACCAGGTTTCTTGCCACCACAGTAAGACCGCCTGCGCATCCACCATTTCGATTATATCTCATAATGCATTAAATGTCATGTATGAAATATTGGCGAATGCTTTGGGCGATGTAGGTTGCATTCACCATTCCACTTACCTTGTTTTTTAATAGAATATTTAAAAATATTGGCGAATGTACTGCACCGGAAACTACTTTGGGGTATGCTTCGGTGAGCCGTATATCTTCATATATTACCGCCCTCGTGTTGAATGCAACAAACAGATTTGAGGTTATGTTTATTAATATTAGCGCGAAAGTGGAATATTGATTAGATATTGACCTTGAGTCTGCACCGGGAGCTGCTTCGGGGGCTCACCGTTCGTAGATTTTTGTCTATAAGAATGTTAAAAAACATTTTGACGTATGTAATAATTCAATAATTTTTTAAACATTCAATGGGATTTGCAAAAGTGCAATCTGCCAAATAGAACTGGTTCAATCAGAAGAACCGGTTACAATGATAACTCCAAAAGACAGTGGCGTACCAACGCGTGAAATTGAATATGCTGTTTTTAAAAAGTTGAAATTGCTGAATTTGTACCTAAATTCCTTATTTATTTCAACCTAAATTAATATAAGATAACAATGATTTAACATTTATGTTAAATAAATATGTATTGTAAGTTAATCATCTGAAATCCTTAAATTAAGTAGGTATAAATGTTTGCTGATAACTGAAATTCTAATTAAGTAGAAAAATTTTGTGTGATATTACGCAGAAAAATTTAGATATTTCATTAAACACACAGCGTATACAAAGTTATGCTCGTAATTTAAATATAAAATACGTTACCTTGGGTTTTATTTCACTTTTCCATCGAATTTAAGAACAATACACATTACAAAAGGAACAAACTGCTGAAAGAAAGTAAAAGAAGTATTAACGTAAAAGGAAAAATATTCAAAGCGAAATTTCAAATAGAGTTTGACTTTGAAAGTGAAACTTCTCACAACTTACGCACAATGATTCGATATCAATATATTCAATGACAAAAGTTTAGGTTATTTTCTAACTTTGTATAAAAAATTATCTCTTCAAGATCATTAATATAATTTTATATAGATTTTAGATTAAATATATATCTCAAAATTTTGTTAAAAGTAACAAAAATAAATGTAAAAATTAATTGTGAAACATTGTTATTAAGTGTAATAACTGTTCATATTTTTGGTGCATTGGAAAAAGATGAGATCATTGCTTTTCTACTTCTCGACTACCCCAAGGCATTTACCAATAAAACATTATGTTTCTTAATAATTATTTGTCCTTAAGATATTTGTTCTTTCTTAAGGGTATCTCTTGATAATGTTTCGTCGCAGCCTAGGGGTTGAAGGTCCCTCGTGGATTTATTTCGGGGTTTATAATGTTTACAAAGTATTTCGAGTGTCAAATGTTCCCAATTAGTTCTTAAATTTATTACAGAAATTATCTTAGCAAAGCAGGATCGAGATTATTTTAGTCTACTGATTGCTGGCTCGAGTGGGTCTTTTTGAATGAGACTGCTTCTGGTGGACAGCTCGTCGGCGGGATTTAGGCATGGCGTAGAAGAGATTTCTGCTAACATTTGTAGGAGAGGTAAAGTTACTACCAATAAAAAGCATTTTTTTATCGGTTGAGAATTTGAAGGAAGAAGATTGCATTGCATCCCGGTCGAAATTCTCTGATATCATAAGTTGTTCTCCAATCAGAATAAAGCAAGAGTGAACTCGCGAAGAACGCTACCAGCCAATAGAAAATGCCGAACCAGCCAATAAAAAAACAGGAATGTGTAGCTTAATTTTAGAATATCGGGAAAATATTTCGCGAAAGCAAACAATTATACATCTATGTATATATGCAATTGCTGGAGACGACTTGTACAACGATGTATGAGTAAACTTGCTTCCTTGGCGAAATAATAATAATAATGATAAATACGATGGTATTTGTAATCGACGATGCTCCCCGTATGACTGCAAATTTGTGTAACTTCTTTCGCGACCTCTCGCTGTTGCTGTGTATATAAGTGTGCTGTTTAGCTGTTTTTCGTGTACAGTATATTCTTGGCTTCGCCCTCTGGAATTTTGAACGCATGTGTGGAATATTTGCTTTAGTCCTATCCAAACATTGAATGCTTATTGATGATAAACCTCTGCATTTTTCTATCGTTATTAAATTATATATTTGAATTAAATTTGGTCAATTTATATTATTCTAGAGGATTATTTCTTCTTAAATTAATTAAATAAATTAATTTACATGCTTAATCTGATAACAAGTTATAGGACGGACAGTAATGCTCATTATCTACCAATTTCACAATAAACTCGGGCTTGATGAACTTTCTTCCTGGAAGAACTGAAGAAAAATGCCGGATTGTCGCAAAAAAGGGCCCAAAGGAGTAAATTCTCGAACTCCGACAAATTGTGGAAAAGTTCCCCTAGTTACATTTTTCCAACTTTCATAGGAACCGAGATATTTAGGGTAGTACACTTTTTATTCAAGGTTAAATTACTCCGGTGCTATGATGTACGGCTTTTTTAAACGGATCTGTTTTTATCTGTTTTAATCTCCTTGTTCTCGTATTACAGCCGCGGCTTTGCCGCGACCAGCGATTTGGCCTAAGAAAATTTCAAGAATATGTGTTTCCTTATTCCCTTGTGTCGTATTCCCGTGGCGCCGGACTCCCGTGCTGCCGAACTCTCGGGAGTACTCCCGTACTCCCGTGTTCCCGCATTAAGTATACAAAAATACGTGCGTATTTGTATGCAACTTTGTGTAAAAATTTCAAGAATTTTTTTTCTTATTCCCGTGTTTCCATATTCTCGATCTACACCAAATTTCATAGAATTACCCACTATGCTATGTTAAAGTTTCCCTGAAAATGTCATCGAAACCGGTTGAGCGGTTTGGAAACCATAATTTGTTTTTCTTATTCTCGTGATCCCGTATTCCCGTGTACCCGTATTCCCGATCTACACCAAACTTTACAGGATTACCCGCTATACTATGTTAAAGGTTTCCTACAAAGTTTGATCGAAATCGGTTGAGCGTTTTAGAAGCCCTTAGGTAACATACATACATACATCCTCTATAGATTTTTATTTTTTTATTTATTTATCTTTTTTTGGAAAACTTTTAGTTTTTCAAATAACTTCTATGATATTCATCAAACTCTCAAAAAAATGGTATGGTATATATAATGTTTTGTTTCATTTCTAAATATACACCATATGAGTGGGAAAATAAATGCCAATTTCACGCAGGCAAAATTGAGGTCCCCTGGTCTTACATAAGTTCCCCTAGTTACATTTTTCCAACTTACATACGAACCGAGATATTTAGAGTAGTACACTTTTTTTCAAGTTTAAATTACTCCGGTGCTATGATGTGCGACTTTTTTAAACTCGCTTAAGCGATTAAGTATTAAAGGAACTTCAAAAATCGACACAAAAAATTTAATTAAAATCCTTCTTTTAGTTTCTGAGCAAATCGAACGCAAAATTTGCAAAACAAATTACACCCTGTATATATATATATATATATTAAATTGTGATTCTAGAAAAATTGTTTCAAATAAAATCGAAGGGCCTTTATGTAGCCTATACAATAAAGTTTATTCGAATGTCCTATCTTTTATCGTTCCTGAGATATTTTAAAAAGTTTGTTAAACTTCGTGGCAACACCGCTTCCTTTACAATTTGCCAACATGGGACTTTTTTATTCGACGCATAATACAACATCCTACACGTCTGCAAAATTTCAGCCTCCTAGTTTGAATACGAAATTTCTGAACAAAAAAAATGACTCCTATCCGCCACATTGGATTTATAAAAAAATTTCAAAAAGTTCTGCGGACTCATAGTCTACACCTGTCTAGCAAATTTGATCCAGAACCAGAATTTCTCGTTCCATAGGGAACGAGAAATTCTTGAACGTACATCCGTACACACGTG
The DNA here is from genome assembly GCA_009867245.2 of Adranes taylori. Taxonomy (NCBI): domain Eukaryota; kingdom Metazoa; phylum Arthropoda; class Insecta; order Coleoptera; family Staphylinidae; genus Adranes; species Adranes taylori. The sequence continues at coordinate 8,597 of WYDF02313590.1, forward strand.
CGTGCATACATACGTAGACACAGAAAAATCGACACTTCTTATGTTTAGAGCAAGAATTTTTTTTTACAAAAATCGTTTTATATGAAATATTGTTCCTTATGACCCCCCACCCCTTCCCCGCTTTCAATTGCGTATTAACGGATTGCAGTAATTTCAATGCAAGAGACGTACTAAGGTGAGATAGAAAAAATGTCAAAACATTAATCCAATATCTTTCATACACCTATATACGTATTACATACCTATATGGTATATGGAAGATAAAAAGAAGACAAAGAAATGAAAAATAAAAACCGTTCATCGTATAGCGTTGCAGAATAAACACATTACGTATTCAGATTTCAATGGCGCGGCTTTTGTTCTGCGGCCTTCGTGCTGCTGCCTACTCCACATACACTTCTCAGCTCAAAATCAGCCCGACTGTTTTAATAAATAGTAATGAATGAATGCATAAAGCTTGATTACATAGTCTCAATTATTGTGATTTGCGTACTAAAGTACGATTTACATAAGGTGCGTATTTTTAGGTTTAATATTAAACAATGAACTAACTTGGCAAAAACGTTGTTGTTTTACAGAAAGTATTATTGTGTGCATACTATTGTGGGTTGTGGGTAAGCTGTACGAGGTATGATCATATAATATTTGGATGTCGTTTGTTGTCTGAATTTTTGTTGTCGTTTGTTGGTGGATATGTCCCAAAACTTATGTTTATTGCTAGCTATCAACTAGGTTACTTGTGTTTTGGTATCATGGCGATCTTTTACTTATGAAAAAAATGAATTTACTTTGAATTTTACTTTGATTGTTTAATTATGAATTTGCATTAAATTTTGTGTTAAAAATAAAATAAATTGCAGCATAGTGCTGGACATGTTAAATGTTGCTTTTGGTAATTCTTCTATGAATAAAAAAAGCATTTATAAGTAGTAGAAGCGTTTCCAAGAGGCCCGCGAAGATGTTGAAAACTACGAGCGCTGAAGATTACGAGCATCCTAGCACATCAATAACTGATAATAATATCGAAAAGATGAAGAAAATCGTTCTGGACAACCGTAGAATCACTATTAGAGAAAGTGCTGAAGATGTTTGTATTTCATTTGGCTGATGTCAAACAATTATTTAGCATTTGTGGCAAGACACACCTGGCAGCAAAATTTGTTCCCAAATTGTGGAATTTCGAGCAAAAACAGTATCGCGTCGAATTAACGCTGCTCAGGACCTGCTTAATGAAATCAGCGACAATCTAGAATTACTCAAACAAATTATAACTGGTGACAAAACATGGGTGTATTGTTGTATGGTATATTTATATATATACATGCGCTCGCGCGCGCGCGTGTGTGTGTGTGTGTGTGTGTGTGTTTGTGTGTGCGACGCTATTAAGGATGTAGAAAAGAGGGAAACAAGGAACAAATGGTTGAATGATAGAAAGTAAGTGCATGAGAGATGTGAATGGTCGATGAAGGAATGGTATGATAGAATAGTGGGAGGAGTGGATTGTAAAATATAGAGAACGATGAAGGATCTAGAGATGCAAGAGAGGAGAGAGAGGATAAGGGAAGGCCGGTTTAATAGGAAGAATAAGGAATTGGAGGTGGTCGGAATGACGCCGGAATATTTGGAGTCAAAAATAAGTAAGAATGAGAAGAGGATGGTTGCTAGGCTCATATGTGGGAGTATAGAAAGAGGGAATAGATTTTGGATGAAAGAGAGTGAAAGGTGTTGTTGGGTATGTGGAGGAGTAGAAGAAACATGGGAGCACTGGGTGAATGAATGTGATGTGTTTGTATGGACGGATGAGCATCGGAAGGAAACGAAAACTCGAGGATTTGTATGGGGCAGGGAGGAAGAGGAATTAAGATTATGGAGAGGATAGTGGAGGAGATAGGCAGAAGGGCAAGGTAAAAAAATGATTAAAAAACCTGGCAAATCATTTCATCTCACTCCATAAGTATATGTGTGGAGTGTGAGTGATCGTGTGTGTATGCATATAGTTGTGTCTATTCCAATATAAGTTTATTTTGTCTTATTTTAAGTTTCTTTTGAGTTTATTTTGGTGAATTTAAGTTTGAAATTTATAATACCATTGTTGTTTCTATTTGTCTTGTGTTGTAGTGTATATTACTTGTGCCAATACAGGTTTTATTACTATTACTGAAAATAAATAATTATAACACACAAATAAGTCTCTAACGATAACCACCAGTCCGCACCATACTCTTAACCAGATAAGTGCGTAAATTTCTCATCCTTAATTACATATAAACAAGCCTTTTTAGCGTTAAAAACGAGCCCCAATTTAACTGAAACTGATAGGCAGTCATACTAAACGACTGATATTGGTGATACAAAATGCGAGGAGGTTAAGAAAATGTTGCTGGAACCGACGGTACTTATATTTGATGTTAAAAATAATTTCTACCATAGACAAAAATAACTAATTGAACACCATTTTAAAAAGAAACAAGCCGTAATAACAAGTAAGCACGTATGCTTAGTAAATTAGATATAATCCCTTAGTTATTTGCAATTTCCTGCCTAATAACAGAACTCCATAATTGCTTTTATATTACTAAATTTCTTAAGATTATCCCTACATATATCTAAATAGCTTCCAATTAACAAACCTTCCTCCACCATATCTATCGTAAGTGCCTGTGATTTTTATATTCAATCGCTTGTTTCTTCATAAGGAAAAAGACTGGTAACAGTGTAATATTTCAAACCTTTACTTAAAGCAATCCAAAGAAAACGTCTGAATTTTTGGCGAGATAACTCTTAGCGATTGAAACCCGATAATGCACGTGCATACTCTTTTTCCTTGTTCCGTGAAATTTTGGCAAAAAACGACATCGTTATGAATCCGTATCTTATCCTCCGTAAGAAAAAAAAACCGTGAATGGACGACGTTTTGCCAAAATTCAAAGATCAAGACGAATCGCTAAAACAATTAAACGGTATATCGACAATATTAACATTGAGGAAAAAATAAAGACTTTGAGAAAACTGATAATTCCCTTTATTTTTTGGTCATACCTCGTACATCATAACATAACATACATATTACAACTACAAGAAATTCCGTGTGTAGTTAAAACCGATATGCTTTAAAAACAAATTGGTTTGTATTTCCTAGCCAACCATACGGAGATTATTTAATTTGTGCAGTACTAAATGTCTCTATCAGCGTTAAATTGAGTTCATTTCTCTACATGATTTAATAGACTTCACAGTGCAGTGCAGTGCAGTTGTTACATTTCCGTCCACACGAAACAGTTTTCCGTCCACATGAAACATCTCATTTAATTCCTGTTCTTTACTCATTCCGTCTCTTTGATTTATATGTTTTCCTAAACTCATTCTGTATTTATTAAGATAACACCGAGAGAAAATTAATTCATATGTCTAATAAGCTACGTAAGGAATGTTGCGCAGTCTACACTATAATAAATTTAATTGATACAATCTTTTTTAAGTCTGTGTTTTCAGAATTATTTAGTAACGAGTTGTTTAATTAAATCAAAGCCTCACATTTTTAATGAAATTTTTTTATATTTTTAAATGAAACTAAATATTAAGTTGCTTCTTAGGAGTTTTTAAGCAAAGATTAATCATAGTATCCGTAAACAATCGCGGAAATACTTGATTAAAATTTCACTATCCATTAAATTATTGCTACTAATGGGGTGTTTACCAGTGCGAGTAGCAGTCGACAGCAGTTGCATAATAGCTACTGTCTGTTGTGTGTATGTATTATAGGAGATACAGTCACTGGGAGTAGGGGCAGCTGTATATTCTCTTTTCCATCACATTAGGTAAATAAATTAGCACGCGTACTGTTTGAGCACTCGGATGAGTGTGACCACTTTTCCGCCCCTCTCAACAGTGATGTATCTTGATCGTTTTTTTTTACAGAAGTGTTCAGTTTTTGTATGTATACAGAACAGACATACTTGTGAAACTTAACAACCCCATTTATAAACTAAAGGGGATATTAGAAATGCATGTTTAAACATATTGCGAAGGAAATGAATATAGAAAAGTTGAGTTACATGACAAAAAAATCTTTACTCAGAAGAAATTGAAATGAAACTGGAATTGCTCAAAGTTGAAATCTCATTACTGCTTTGGAATCTTTTTGATTTAGCTCTTTTAAGATAGTACCTACTGTTTCTAGATGAGTTTTTCGTTTACCAACTTCCAGCCCAAACGATTTTTCCATTTCAGCACACAACACTGTACTAAAAGATCTTATCACTGTCTGTGTTGTAACGTAGCACGTTACTGTAGAGATAAAAGTCTTTAGATTACTAATTAAATCAATTGAACGGATGAGATGTGGGAATAACGTATGCACGCTTAGGAATATATATACATGATACACTGCTGGTTTTAGCTGTGGCTTGCTGTTATATACACTATTATGCGGATGCTGCTTTTGAAACACTGAAACAAAAGGAGAACCGTACCGCGTCGTGAAATAATGAGTAGAGAATTCCATACAACCTGTTCAACAGAGTGAAATTTGAGCCTGGGCTGCCATTTATAAAGAGCGACAGTGTTGGCATAATAATTTAGTTTCTGATCGAGAACATTCTGATTCGAGCTAACAGCAATAGCTGCCAATAGTATGCCCCAGTATAGCCAGCAGTACCAACAACAGTCAGCGAAAGCGATTTTATGAATTGCATGTATATTGAATACCTCTGTTTCTTTGCCTACCCCATTACCAACCTACTTCCTATTCAAATCAATGTAACGCCGACGAGGCATTACATAGCTATTTCTTCCTGCACCATACACTACAGTGTATAATACTGACTTACGGTGGTTTTAATCCCCCGACTATAGTAACATCGACGTATTACGAGGTGTTACTTGTCCTATCGTGGTTATTCCACTGGGGTGTTCAATTCTCACTTTCGCAGGTTTCAGTCACTCGAAACAGCAACATTGACGTATTACGAGGTGTTGCGCGTCCGGCAATAATTCCTTACATCTCTATTCTAGAGTGAATAGTCTTAGCTTACATTGGTGTTAGACACCAAACTACAGTAACATCGACCTATTATGGGCGTTACAAGGGTGTATGATTCCGGTTTACACTAGTATTAACCACTCGCCAACAGTAATATCGACGTATTACGAGGTGTTTCGAGGTGTTGCTCAGCTAACACCGCACCTTTGAATTTCTCTATATGCACCGCCTTTGATTATTATTATGAATTTGTACTGTTTTATATAAACTACTTCTCTATATTGTTTTGTTTATTTAACCGCCATTACTGCGTTACTAATTTAATTTAACATTTATACATTGACATTTATTTGTGCATTAATATTTCTTTCTCTGCTTATATTGTCTGAAGAACAATAGACATATTTTGTTAATCGTTAATGCTGTTTCACTCATTAGCATTAAGTTTATTTCAGCTACCCACAAGAACGAGAAGCACTGGATTATTCGTAAGCTACTAGTGCCCTCAGTAACCTACGAGGACCAGAGGAACAACAAGATCAGATTCCAGCGTGCGGTCTCACGTTAAACTAACCTGGCGTCCGAGGATATGTATTTACGAAGGCCTTTTTATTCTGTAATTAATAAGATATTTGTTTGCACCATCTGTGACAGTTGCTAAGGCTCCCCATTAGCTGCGTCGCGAGTGGGAGTGTTACAATGATTTTTTAGATCAAGTGATGGGAATTCTATTTCATACTCGGCACACGACGAACCGTTTCGTTCCATAAAGATACCGCGATAAATTACTGTTCTTAGTTCCGTCTAAAACTCAATAAAACTATGCTTTACAGTGACACCAACAAAAACTTACTGCTAGTAAATATAGTTTTTTTTTAAATTTTATGTACAATAAAATGTATACGTAATTAAAGTTTGTATAATTTCCAAATGTTCGCTATTCATTTTAAACTTCAACTAATTTTCAAATTTATGAAAGAAACTGTGAAATTTAAAATCATACGTAGAAGGGACGTATAAATGAATTGCTTCTTTAAACTACGTGTTGTAGAAGTTGCCTCAGTAGAAATAAAAAATATTTACATTCTGCAACGCTCAACTTTACAACGCAGAACAATTATTACTATCCTCGCAATCGTTTCATTATTCATGTATCTCGTTCTGTTATAAATAGTATGGTATGGTATGGTATGGTATGGTATGGTATGGTATGGTATGGTATGGTATGGTATGGTATGGTATGGTATGGT
>WYDF02313601.1:0-14827 GCA_009867245.2 Adranes taylori
GATCTGATTTGATCTGATTTGATCTGATTTGATCTGATTTGATCTGATTTAATCTGATTTAATCTGATTTGATATGATTTGATCTGATTTGATCTGATTTGATCTTATTTGATCTTATTTGATCTGATTTGATCAGATTTGAACTGATTTGATTTGATCTTATTTGCACTGATTTGATCTGACTTGATCTGATTTGGTCTGGTTTGATCTGATTTGAAACTAATTTGATATTGTTTGATCTGATTTGATTTAACTTGATCTCATTTGTATCTTATTTAAACTGATTTGATTTGTACTTATTTGATCTGTTTTGAACAGTAGTGATGTGTTTTGATATCCGTGTTCTCGCATTAAAGCCGGAACTTTGCCGCGTCCAGCGATATGACCTAACAAAATTTCATCCTTACACCGTTGTCCGTGTATACAGAAACACGCAGAAAAACACATACAGAAACACGCACTGGCATTAAGTATACAGAAATACGCACTGTCAATTATGCGACATGGCCTAATTGCCGCGTCCAGAGATATGCTTAACAAAATTTCAAGAATATGTGTTTCCGTATTTCCGTATTACGGCCGCTACGGCTACGGCTTTGCAGCGGCCAGCGATATGACCTAATTGCCGCACCCTTCCTGACCCCATACCGGTTGTCATGTAGCCCCCCCCTTCATCCAAGTGCCTATGAAGTCGGCCCAACACCATGTGGTCCAAAAGTTAACCTAACGCCTATATCCTATATTAGGCATATCGGTTTGTATGACCTCGTACTTGCGAATGACCGCATTCCATTAGGTATTAACACCACGTCCGCCTCCTTCCAGATCATTGAAAGCCACCCCCCCCCCTGTCCCGTTATGCATCTATTGAAAGTCTTCAAAAGAGAAGACGGGCTATGCTTTTCCAAGGCCTTAACTATTACTACCAGGATGCCATCTGGTCCTGGAGCCTTGTTTACTGCTAGATCCGCCGCCGCCTCCTACATTTCTACCCTCGTAAACACTGGAGCCTCAGGGTAATCACTTCCCGTCCAAATTTCAGCATCCATTTCCCTATCTACCCTCCTTGGAAACCGAGCATCCAATTCCGCTCCAAACCCTCCATCTATCAGCACGTCTGGGACCTGCTGTTTCTATATTACGGCCTTGTATGGGACGCCCCACAAATCATTGTACACCGTTTCGATTAGAGATTTCCACGCCTTATTCTGGCTTATCTTAATTGCCTTTACAATATTTTTTTCGCCACCTTGGCCTCCATGATAGCAGTTACCACTTCATCTATTCTCCATCTTTCTTAGCCCTTTGTTCCGTTCGCCTGGCTTTTTGTGCCTTACTTCTCATGTGCCTAATCTCCTCGTTCCACCAGTACCTAGGCTGAAATTTTACCTTATCGTTCCTACTTGGGAGACATGAATCACAGGCTTCTCCAGCCACATCGCTTAGTATTCTCGCAAGTTCGTCAATGTCCCCTACGCGAGTTTCTGCCTTATCCTATTCTCAAACGTGGCTCCAACTCTAGCTCCACTTACACCTAACTGAAATTGCCTTGTGCTCCACTTAACCCTATCGGCTCTCGATAGCATTGCTGCCTTGTTAGTCTACAATAGGAAACTAATGTACTCATGGTCGCTGAGTGTTACTGCCTCCGTTACCACTCTCCAGTTCGTTACACTAGCAGCTAGTGGACCCGAGCACATCGAAACATTGATAATTGACTCCGCTGTGCCTATTCTGAAGATCGCTTCCCTTCCCTCATTTAGGACAACCATCCCTAGCGCCGCGATTGTTTCCGCTAGTTCATTACGACTACTATCCTCGATTATGGAGCCCCATAGAGCAGCCTTTGCATTAAAGTCGCCCCCACTACCACCTCATGGCCCTCCGTCATAATTTTTGCCATGAGTCCATCAATCTACTCACAGTAACTTTGAAAGTAAGCATTCGGTGCAATGTAACAACCGATGAACTCGGTTGTTACATAACCCTTGCGATTTGTAACATCACCAACCCATCCTTATCCATTTCCACCCTTTTGATGACGAATTTCGGGTGTACCCATATTGATACCGCGTACTTTTGGTCACTATAGTATTGCCGGCCACTTTGGACGGTCTTAGCGTTAGGCTCACTTTCAATACGCACCCCGACATGCGCAGTAGCCATTCTTGCGCTGCCAGACTCCTGTTCAAGTTAGTTTGTAGAACTTTCAGCATGAGCATCAGCATGAATTATTACTGTCCTCTCCGATCTATATCCGCTGTGTCCTCCAACCCCAAATTGCTCATCGGTGCCCTCCTGGCAACTTGAAGGGCTAACCTGAAGCTTGGACACTGCCTGCTCCCGGTTATATGATGAGCACTTTTGCCTTCGCAAGACAACTAACACAGGCACATTTCCCCCACACTCTATTGCCATATATCCCTCTTCCCCACAGTTCAAGCACCTCCCCCCCCTACTGATCACCTACTGATCTCCACATACATCTCCACATTATTTGTGTTTCTTTCCGGCCTCCTCCTTAGGGAGTTAAACTATTGCCGCCTCGTTAGGGAGTTTTCTTGCAATTGTTTGCAAACATCGTTTTGGCTATCTCAACTCCCTCCACCCCCCACATATCGTAGCGAGGAAATCCTTGATTGTCTCTTCCTCAAGTTCCTCCTCCAGGTTAGTTACTCTAACTGTTAATCTTTCGCTCGCTGCCAGGCAGTAAACTGTTGTCTCGCCTCCTAGTTTCCCTTCTACCTTCCACTTCAGTGTTGCGGCAGGACCTTCCTGCTCTGTCTCTATTAAGACATCCCCGTTATAAGCCCTCCTAACCTCCTTAACAATCCGCCCCTCAACGAATTACCTGATCTTCGCCAGAGCTTCCTTAAAAGGCATGTCAGCCTTCATTCTCACCCCAATCGCTTCCGTTCTCTCCTTGTGAACCCTCCGCATTTTAGGCCTAAACGCGCTTACACATTGTTTCTTGTCGCCAGTACTATTCCCTCTTTCTCTCTTACCACTCAACTACCTTTGAAGAACCCTGTCCACCTCCCACATTTTGCACCTGCGGGGTCGCAATTTGCATAATTTCCATCTACCCTTTGTCTCCCTCTCTTGTGTATAGCACTATTTTTATAGAGACTTCCCTGAATATCCACTCTATTATTTTCCTTGCCAGTCCCCAAAGAAGTTTATCTCTTCCAGATGCAATATTAGGGATGGCCAATGCCCGTATCGCTTTATTGATCACCACCTCTCTCAGTCCCACCAGTGAGTGGTACCGGTCATCAACCCTAAGTTTTTAACGATATTTACTCTTCGTAACTAAGTAAAAACCGTACGAACCCGACCTTTATCAGCGTCTTCCGTTCGATCCCTCGCCTCCTGAGTCACAATGCTCCCCATCCTGCCTTGATTACCCGGACTGTCGTATCTTAGGCAACATTGCAACGTAAGTCCCCTTCCCATCCTCATGTCCACAGATACACAGTGCGCCATCGCGTAATCTGGCGGCGCCTCGAATACATCCCCAACCCCATCTACGGTCCTATTATGCATGTCCGATGACCACCAAACGTTGACTGCCTCTTTGCATCTTTGAATTTCCGGTACACCTCGCTGCAGATTTTGCAAACGTTAACGTTTCTTCCGTTTGGGTGCCGACACTAAATTTAGGCCTGGCCCTGGTACAGCCTTTAACCAACTTCTGCTCTGTTTGCCCTGCGTTTCTTTAAAACTCTACTTATTTTTTTAAGCCAACTGAACCACATTTCTTTCTAGGGCGTGCGCTATCTGCTTCACTTCCTTTTTTGTATTTATGCTTTCATCCACAATATTACAAAGGTCTCTAATGCTGTTCTCCAATGTTGCAATTAGCTCGATCACTCTGTTATTGCGGTTTTGCGGGGATTTTTCCACACACTTAACCTTCCTTCCCTTCCTCCGGGCCTCCACTTCGGGTGTCTTCTCCGAGCTTGAAGGTACATTTACGTTCGTTTTTTCGGCCTTCGGTCTACATGTGCCTTCGCCCATATGTTGTTCTTGAATCTGAAGCTCCCCACATTGACTTTCTCCTTGTCTCCTTCCCCTACCGCTACTCTCTCCCTATGGTACTAAGGGACACTTAGAAAACGAATCTCTTCGCTCAAGAGGATTTGTTTTATCTTGCCACTCCCAAAATTGGAGATGTTGCACCGGGTTTAATCCGGCTGTTCTCGCCCTTCGCTCCCGACTTGTACCGTGCTATTACTTGCATTTTCCATCAGTGCGTCATTTTTATTACTTGTGTGTATATCTAGTGTTGCGTGTAGGGGGTGCTGTGTGTCGTGTAGTGTATTCACCCGTGTATTCACCCGAGGGAGCGGCGTGACGCGGCAGGTCCTCACTAGCTAACAGCTATAGCTCCATTCTTATTGTAGCAGGTCCTACACCTTGCACCCTAGCCGGCCATATAACCCCAACCAGCTATCCGAACCAATGCCATGAAGCAAGTCCGAGTTACACCAGCCACTATGCCACCGCGTACAGTACTGAGTTATTGGTTTGTGTGGTCTCAACCTATCCCACTCGCTCGTACACCTCAAATCATGACCAGTCTAGTCTGTCTCTTGTCCGGTCCACTGTTGTCGTGCCACGGGTACTGTCTCTTTCCTAGATGCCATCCACGATCCAGCCACGCGTGCCTAACAACCAGCAACACTCGCCCCTGGATACTTAGCAGAGTTCAGCATAAGGACTGTGCAAACGTTGCTAGCGATGGACCACTATGAGGCTAACAAATCGGGTTTGCGTCCAGCCAAAATAACCACGCACTACTTCGCGAGTTCATTTCAGTCTTCTGCCTTCCACAGGTCTAGATGAGAGTAACAAAAACCACATGCGACAATATGTAAGTACTCTTTTCTTTACTTCCTGAATTAGTTCTACTGATGTGAACTAGTTATCCCCTATAACCTTTCTGTTGATTTTTCTATGGGTTTTACTAATGTTAGAATTGACTGTGCGGAAATGGGTAATTTTTGTTCAGCGGAAGATAATTGTTTTCCTTCTGAATCAATAGAGATAATTGTTTCTTACATCTGCTAGATATTGAATTGTATTAAGCATTGGATGGTTTATTAAGCATGTACATTTAAAATAAACAGCGGTCTCTAAAAACTACAAGCAACTCATCTACTAACATAACTGCCAGGTGAGAAATTTTTGTGGCAATTATTTTATGAGCTTTTCAAATAAATCAGATATAGCAGATAAACGATTTTCGAATTTACTTTGCTCCCTTGTTAGAGAGTCATCAAATTGCCAAGCAGAACAAATAAATGCAAATCGCCGCTTACTCATAGTGCAACGCAATACGTCTCATCCAGTCCCATCTGTATTAAACAGTATCCAGTAAAGAGTATCCAGATTTTGATTAGCAGATTTAAACATTAAAGACTATAAATCAATAATCCAATAAGTCTTAAGCTCCAACATATGTACATCTTTCAAAGAACAGTGATTTTGATCTTTATATTTCTCTCGAATATATGAAATTTTGTTTATTAGTGTACGTAATGATATATGGTATATTGCATCAAACGATAAGGCTGGGCATGGGGATGAGATAGGTTTATATAGGATAGAAATACCACAGGTATTGAACATAAAATAATAAGAAATAAGGCTTCAAGAATTGTGGAGTAATGAAATCACATAGTTATTGGAAGAAAGGTAAGGACGGGAACACATTGAATGTATGACAGAGAAGACGACGTAAATTTTGATAATGGACATAAAAAACAAGGTAATCAGGTGAAAATAAAGGAAAGTATATACAATACTAAATGTGACAATACAAAAATGGAGCAAATAATGCATAAGAATCTATTGTCTGGGATCAGCATAAAGAGATACTAGCTGATTGCTAGATTCAGATGTGGATGAGAGGAGAGAGGACATAGGTTTCGGACGAAGAAGAGAGTGAGGTATACAAAATACGTCGGTAGGAAAGAGAATGATGGGAGTACTCAATAAAAATTGCGAAGAATGAGTGTAGGCAGGTGAATAAAGAATGGCGAGCGATAATTCGAGGGTGTGCTTTCAGCCGAAGGTAAAGAAGTCGAAATAAAACAAATAAAATTAACAGATATCAAGAGAAGGGAGGGATGATTGAAGTATATATATATATATATATATATATAGATGTTTGAATTAATAGACTTCGACACCGTTTGACCCATCATCATGAAACGTGTTACATATATGCATTTGTTCAGGGAGAAGGTTTTTATGCTATCCACACTGTAGTAACTCGTCACTAGATGACGCTACAGTATATCAAATTTAAATACATAGGTATTTGAGTACGAAAAATATTTCTATGCTATCCAATTTCTTATAAGTCGCGCCTAGAGGGCGCTGCAGCACATCAACTTCTACACCGTTCAACCGATCGCCATGAACATTTACATATGTATATAGGTATTTGAGTACGAAGAATATTTCTATGCTATCCACTTTGTTGTAAGTCGCAACTAGAAGTCATTCATTGTACTATGTTCTTGCATTAAACAAAAGTTGGACCTCTTAGTTTTGACTGTTACCTCAATAGTTGTCTAGGGTAAGTTAAATAAAATTAGTGGTATGAATAAAAATGAAGATCAGAGAGAGTAGTATCAATCGTTGTCGACAAAAAATATAAAATAAACAGTTAAGAAACTAACGAAAGAATTATTACATTAGAACTGAAAAAAACTCGAGGCATTCTCATGGTAGGAGACGATGCTGATAGTGACAGTAAAAGAAAGAACACATTTTATATAAAATGATGAAGATTCTAATGAATATTAACACGAATCAAAAGTATTGCATTGGGTAATAAAAACGCACGCGTGGGCAACTATCAAATTGTGTTAGCTTCACATCGGAACAGCGAAGTTGTTGGCAGATGCGGAGAAACATAAAAAAATGACAGTGGCGAAAGACTAGTAAAGTGGTGCGAACGTTTCTCACTGAAGATTATGTGATCCTAAGTTGAAGTTGAAAGAGGACATAAATTGAATGAGCTCATATAGCAATCTTGAACGAAGAAAGAGCAAATGAATAACTTGAAAACTATATCCTTCATGCAGCTAATGAAACATTCGGAGAACTGCAAGAAGCGAAACGAAAATATTCAGATTAATGGACAGCACACAATGAACACTTAATCATCGACAAGAAAAAGACATCAAATTTGGTTAACAACGCGGGATAGTGAGAACAGAAATATATGCCAGATTAAAGAAGGATGTGAAGGTAAAAGTTACCAGAAACAAATGAACTATGTGATATGAATTGTGAAAAAGTGGGTAGATAAATAGGTGATACAAGATAAAAGGGCTTCAAGATGGCTATTATAGAGGTATCAGTAAAACGGGTTTTCTGGGGCGATGTTATGATAAATTCCTAAAAGTTAGAATAGAAGCTCTTCTCCAGAACATTGAAAAGTAGAGTGGCTTTGGTGCAATGAAATCATGTATCGACAATATTGAGAGAAAGCACTCACGAAATATACCCACCCATTTTTTGTTCATTGTTTTGGAGAATTAACCGAATGTATGGAGTGCTTGCCAAAGCGGGTCTTCCACAAATATATACTGGCCGTTATAATATCTACAAATGTTTCCGATGCACGGTTAAAGGCAGATAACGTATTTCTGAAGCTTTCAGTCATCGGCAAAAGGGCAGGGTTGCTGCGTCTATTCAACTTCAGAAAAAAATTATATTGAGGCACTTTTAATGCAACGGATGAATTCATATAATTGCATAGGGATTGATGTTCCGGGAGAATATATAGATACCCTGTTATTTGAGTTTCTAAAGTGGAACTTGACGATGATCCTAAATGAAACAGACTTCTTTGTTTGCGTGACATAATGCGTTTGTTATCAACTGTGGAATTGAAAACAATTTAATATCTATCAGAGTATATGGGAACCTACTAAAACCTATGGAGCACAAACCTCGCAACTTAAACAGCACGAAGAACTAAATGCATTAGAAATGGACTTCCTCCGCAGGTCGTTTAGAACATCTCGAATGAATCACGTTCGATAGTACTGCATTAGAAAAACAGTGGGGATAGTAAAGACCATAGTCGACAAAATTGAAACTTGAAGGCTCATCTGGTATTATCATATGCTGAGTATGGGAATTGAAAGATGGCCAAAGGAAATATAGGAAAAGAAGAAGTAGCCCACTTCGAACAGCATGGACGGAGAGGATAGAACATCAGAGAGAGGCCGATTCAAGATGATTTGGGACATCGGGAAATGTGGCGGTTGAAGTGCGAGAAGAGCGAATGAGCTATAGGGTTCTCGCTATATGACATGACGATATTTGTTTTGATTGGCGATAGGTATGGTAAATTTGTACGTATGAATTTGGAATTTATATTTATTTTATTGGAATTTATATTTATGTAAACACGATTATGCGAATAATGATTAATTTCCTTAATTAGATACTTAATTGTTTTCCTTCAAATCAAATAAACACATTTACAGATTACGTAATAATTTCTGATCCTTACCTGAACATCAAGGGAATTATTGATTTTGTTTCGATTCCTGCTGATGTGTTTTAATCTGCTAAAATCATCAGGTTCGTTGTTTTGAGACACTGGCACTTTAAAAAGATAAGTACTCAAATTATTTGATAACTGTACTACGGGTCCATTTTGTGTAAACTCAATCAAATTATTTATATTGCTTAGTTTTAGCAACGGACAAAATACACGCATTTCCGATGGGTTTTCCTGAAAATGTTGACAATATAAAGAATTTGATTTTTATATTTATAAGTAATAAAGCTAGAAATAAGTTTGGATCTCTTTTGATAGACAAGCAATACGTAATGGTACCGTAATTACTGTAATCAACTCAAACTAATGATATCTATAATGGCAGTGATAAATGGAAAGAGGAAAGTGGCGAAATGGGTAGAAAAGAAAAGGAATGAAAGAAAGAAATGAAATAGAAAAAGGGAGTATACCACGTCGATGACAAATGGAACAAAGGAAAGAATCGCACATAAATTAGAAGATTCCTAATAAACCCAATTTCGGGTTAGAAAACAAGATAGAAACGGGCACGCTGGTGTTATCGTTAATGTATTAATATCACGATCAAGAAATATACAATCAAGAAGTTTAGCAACAACGAATGCGTAAATTCTTCTCCACCAAATGGAGCAAACCGATTCACGTCCTATCTAACCCATAAAAGTTAAATATATGTTTATTAAAAAATACCTTATGCAATCTCTGACACAACACACGCGGAACAACTTTGTTTTGTGTCTACATTGTCAGTATTGAAAGATTTTAAAGTCTTTTTTCACAAAAGACTAATGCCCGGTTTCAGAAACATTTGTTAAATACATGACTATCAAATTA
Source organism: Adranes taylori (assembly GCA_009867245.2). Classification (NCBI taxonomy): domain Eukaryota; kingdom Metazoa; phylum Arthropoda; class Insecta; order Coleoptera; family Staphylinidae; genus Adranes; species Adranes taylori. The sequence continues at coordinate 9,407 of WYDF02313601.1, forward strand.
TCTAAATACTTATTAAAATCATGTTCATTTAATAACATCATTCATTACGTCTAAGATAAATTGCCCAAATCATCGAATTATTAATTCATCGAATAGATCTTTATCATCTCGTCCTTTAATTTCTTCTTTCAGAGATCTCCAAGTCATCTTCAATAAGATCGATTCACCCCACACAGATACTTTGTACACTATGAAAAATATATATTTTAGGAAAGATTCCCCTGGGAACGCTTGCCAAGCTTCCCTCCATTTCGAAGATCTCCAATTTAAAAACAATATTGAATTTTATTCTGATGGATCTAAGATTTCCAATGCGTTCGGCAATGGGTATATTTTCTCCTGCTCTCAATATTAATTTATCTATCAAACTTTGATCAATTTTTGATACTTTCTAATCTGAAGGTCTCGCTATCTTAAAATGTATTGAGCTCATCGCTATTCATGGAAAGGATTAATTCCAAAACATCGAGATTAATCTCGAACATCAAAAACAGTTTATGTTATGTTTCTAATTGGGGATATCGTATATCCATTTGTTAGATTTCCAATCATTCTATGATTGCCGGAAACAGAAAATCTGATTTATTACCTAGACTTCGATACTCGGTTGTCCTACTTAATAATCCTTTATAATAATCTATGTATCTTTTAATGATCAAATCTATTGAATTGATCGAATCTATTGAACTGAAGTTAGAATGGTGCGATCCTATAATAATATTCTCAAAGGTATAAAATTGAAGATCATTTCTTCTTTGGTAAAAAAGAAACGTTGGTTTAAAGAATTAAGAGTCGCATCAAGAAAAGTCTTTGCACTTATTAATAGAATTAGAATGGGTCATCCATGTTTTCCTGTGCATTGGTATTATTTCTAATTGCGTTTGTGATTGCGGTCAACAGGGGACCAGGGGAGTCATCTTTTGTTTTTCAATGCTCCTTAAATGAATTTAATATTAATAATTTCTGTAACAAATTATATTCTCTGAATGTAACCGCTCCATTTCATAATAATACTGTTTATGTAATCTAACTGTTGATGTTTGTTATGTTCTGTAAAGTTTTATAATGGATTCGAATAATGGATAAAACTATCAAGAGCTTTTATGATATGAATGACTTTAAACAACACAGACTATAAATATATATTGAACTTCTTCTAAGAAGTCGTATTGGTGATACACTTTAAGTAGCTAATACATTAATGTCACCTTTTTATTATCCTTATTTTTATTAACTTAGTAGGCACTTAGAAAGGTGCCGACGGAAAAGAAATGCAGAAGAAGAATAAGCAGCTTATTGTTTGCATATTTGTTTACAAGCTAATTTGACATTCATTGTTTAAATACTATAAGAATAATTAAAAATCGAAAAGAAACGAATTAATTTTACTGAAAGGACAAAACATATGTGATGGAGCTAGTTGCACAGTAAGTATTTTGGTAATATACCCATTTCACTATATGTATATTCGACATTTATCTTGCTAACGTAGGAACTAAGTATATTGAAAAATAAATGCACAAACCAGTTTTTTATAAATAAAAACAACAAATGAAATTTGTTTGAAAATTAACCGACAATATAATTGAAATCCCGTATAATTGTAAAACAATTAAAAATATTATACCACAATTTAAAACTAGAAGCACGAGAAGATATCGCATATGAAAATGTAATGAATTCTAAAAAATGTATCATATTTAATATAATAAATATTACACGTTGCAGTAAATTTTGCACATGAAATTAGGCAGCAAATAAAATCGCTATCCTAAGAGAGTTTACTTAGGTACTGATTTTTGGTTTGATAATTGACGTTCTTGTAATTATCGTTGTAGACGCTATCCTAGATACGGAAAATTTATTAAGCTCATAATCATTGGTTTATGGCACCTATTGAGCCTTTAATAGGAGCATCTGAAGGAAAATGTTAATCGGCCCCTATTGAGCCCTAGCAGGAAAAATCCTAATTTACCAGAAGGAATAAAATATAAGTTCGAAATGAAGCGCCGACTTAAGAAGACGAAAAAAGTTAAAAAAAAAAATACAAAATCTAGAGCATTTGAAACGAGGATATCCAATGTTAAATTCAGCAGGAAGAGGCGAATCGTTTAAAATACTACTATTATTTATTGATTCTGACCAGCGGGCAATAATATGTCCAATTTTTAGATTCGCATCACATATTGCTTAAACATTTAAGTTGAAGTATCCAAGGCTGAGTTCCGATATAACTCAGCCTTGGAACCTCCTGATGACAAATATTATTACGTGAGTACACCCTATTGCGCCTGCTCTCTATTGAAAGCCTCTAATGTTGAAAATTGCAAGTTTTACTTTGGTTATTACCCCATTAGTCCATGGCATTTTTATGTGTTGGTTACATAAAGTGGCTAATTTATTAGTAGTTTTATTACAGGGCACATAGTAGTAGATTTGTGTATATGGACATGATCCCCAATGACTTACCCCGGTTGCATAAAATCTGAGACATATGGACAATTGCAGAAGAGCATCCACAGACTTGCTGCGAAATCACATTCACATGCGAAATCACATTGGACGAATCACATTCTGTATTACATTCATCACTGTTGCTTCAGACAGCCTGCTGTTTCAGTATTCCTCCTTTCTTCAAAATCATGCGCAGTTAAATTATCCATAGGATTTTCCCGATCTTGAATAATACGAACTCTTCCTTGCTCCTGAACTTGTTCATCACCAAAATCAAAATCTCTCGAGGAATGTAAAGCAAAATCAATCTTCATCACTTTTTAATTTCGTTTTAATAAATAAATAGAATATTGGAATAATACAAATTCACAAAAATCGAGTACCGCTTTACGCAACGAACTTAGTGAATGCTTAGTTCAACAAAAAACATCGAGTATCTTAACAAAGCGTTTACAAACTGTTAATAAATCATTATTGCTTCCGAAACTCAAATAACACCTAATTGGCAGTTAATTAACCCATTAGCATAGGTCATTGAGGCACGCCAAGAAATGGATGTAATAATTTGTGTAGTTACGAACAGCTGTATGAATGAGTATGCCAATTGAATAATTCAAGTCTTATTTTACGTATTTCACTGAAATTTGCCACACATGTATACATTTTCCTGCCAGGTCTTTAAGCAATGTGAAAGATCAGTTAGCTACTGTCTGTAAAGCAGATACTCATGCGGTGTAAGCATAACTACAACGCATTCCATTCGTATTGTCATATTTTTAGTTTCATTCTCGTTATACATTTCATATTGCTACCATCCATCCTTTCCCGTATGGTAAAAGTTCACGCAACACTGGCACATACATACTTATGAAATTATAACGCTTCCGTAAGAGTTTTCCTTAAGAAATAGTTATAGAGTAAATAGAGAAACTTCAACATACCCTTCCCACTGATAAAATGTAATCTGTTACACTATGTGTGATTGCAGCTGTAAATACGTCCATTACTGATACGCCTTCAAAAGTTTTCTTTATTGCTCTAATTTTATTAATGTAATTATCTCCGGGTTTTTCTAGACTCCAACAATACATTTTCTGAGCAGAAATACTACATTCCTTCTGTAAATAGGTATTGTCTATTCCGTCAATATAACCGAAATTGTTTATACGTATTTTTGTGGTTAAGAGTTTTGTAATAAAATATTGCATTTTTTGTTTTAATGTAAGATTTGGTACTTTAACGTTTTCTATTACACATTGCTTTATAAATTTTTCTATTCCCACTTTCTTGTCCCGTATTTCGTGTAAATTTTCTGTTCCGCAAAAAGTAGCGTAAAGTGCAGAAAGACTTGCACCATCGCATACGCAATGGTGATATCTAAATATAACAGGAATACCCGTAATTTTCTCGTTCCAGTTTAAATGCTGATTACCTAAAATACAAAGAAAAGAAGATATATGTTTTACTAAATGATATAGACCCAACTCTTCTTTTACATACTTTTGAAATAACAGTACCGAAACCTCTTTTTAAAAGATAAACACATTTTTCTTTTAAAACATTACTTTACATGGTTTCAAAATAACTAATATTCTTAAATATAAAATATTTTTAAACCTTTTGAGATTAACTAATATTCTTAAATATAAAATATTTTTAAACCTTTTGAGATACTCAAAAGATAATTGGATATCATGGCATATAGGGAAAGAGGTTTTCTCTATATGCAGAAGAAAAACAAATTAAGTATGTTCGTACATCAAATACAAATTACAAAATTAGAAACAACAATAAAACAAAACAGAATTCATAGTAACAATAATAAAATAAGTAAAACAATTTTTCTATATTCTATGTATATTCCCCATTTTTTCCTTCTCCCATAACTATGCCCTTTCTACTCCTTAATCCTCAACTCTTCTTAATTATATCCCATAACACTTTTTATCCTGTTTAGCTTCATTTCCTTTTATTCTTTTTCTCTCATTCTACCCGTTATTTCTCCTATTTACCCCCTTTCATTTCCGTCATTTTCACTCCTCTTCTATTACATTTGCCCTCCTCACAACCCTCCCCTCTTTCTCTTATCGATTTCTGCCTGATTTTTTCATCCTTTACATTCCTGCATCTTCTCCAATTCTTCGCTTCCTTCTTTTGAACGAATTCAACCCATTCGTCTACCCATAATTCTTCGCATTGCACAATCTACATTTCTTTTTATCAACACCCATCCAATTCTGTTCATGTTTACTCTTTTCATTTCCACATCTATATCTTGCAATCCTCTTTTTCCGTTTCATACTAGTTCCTTCCCACAACTCTCCTCGCACATCTTATCTTCATTCACCCAATTATACCATTCGTCCATCGACCATCCACACCTCTCACATATCTCTTTACGATTCTTCACCGAACTATTCATGACCACTCAATTTTTTGTGTTTCTTAATATCTCTATATTTTCTCTCGTCAACAGTCTCCCTTCTTCTCCCATCATGACTTTCTGTTCGTATTTGACTAGTTTTTTAACACCCTTTATCCATATCTTGTGTCCATTAAATTCCTGTAGTACTATATCCGACGGTGTACATCTGTCTAATCCCAATATTCGCTTCAAATCCATTCAGCCCGATGCTCCCTCTCTCATACCGCCCATTCCACTGCTCCATACATCAATATACTCCTTACACACCTTTAAAATTAACATTCTCATTTTGACCGAATCACCGAACCTTTCTTTCCATACAATCGCTAGTTTCTCCGCAGCCACCCCCGCTTTTTTATACCATATCCACTTATTCACTCAGACACCCACCATTACTCAACATAATTCATCCTTTCTATATTCTCTACCTCCTCTCATTCATTTCCATACCCCTCTTCTCCATATATATATATATATATATATATATATATATATGTGTGTGTGTATTGTTGTTATTATTCCGGGTTGTGCCCCGCGTATTG
>WYDF02313612.1:0-14826 GCA_009867245.2 Adranes taylori
AATAGTGCTTACGACGTTTTTCACTTATACTATATATATATATAGATAACCAAAATGTTAGAAGCATTGCACGGAAAATGCCTTCTGTTAATATGCGTGGAACTAATATCCAATCAGATTCGTTGAAAACACAGAAAGGTAAAAGGCGGAACTGGTTATTGCCAATGTGTAATTGCAGTCATATTAAGCAAGCGGTGTACATATATCCACACATCTGTACTGCAAAAGACACCGACAATTCTCGTATAACAGAGCGGTGAACACCTTATGGATGGTAGCCTATGATTTTTTCGCACGTAGCTTAGCGGTACGTCTAAAAATATTTGCAATTTGCATTGGCATTCTTTTAAAATTCTTCCATGTTCCGTTGAATTATTTTCCTTGTAATCGGCTTTATTTGATGTTTTGCACGATATATGCGATTTTATTTTAAGCTTCTTAATTCTTTATAATATTAATGTATATTAATATTTCTTGATAATTAATCGTTATTACAATGGTTTGTTGATTTGTTTGTTTATATATGTTTGAAAATTTGAATTAGATTTTATCAATCAACTTATATTACATTAGAGGATTACTCATTGTATTTAATATCTATTAGAGAATTGCTTATTACAATCATAAATTAATCGAATTAATGGGATATGAATATCATAGGTGTAAATTCGTGAAAGTAATCGATAAGAGTCATGGTAGGAACTTAGCTATCCGAAAACGGATTAAAGCTATACATAGTCCATAGAGAGCGATTTTTTCGGATTAAATATTTAGCCTATGCTAGTCACAGGTTTGAACATAAATCCATGAATTAATTCTGATTACATTATATTAGAAAGATAATTAAGTATCAGCGAAATTCGAAAGGACACCTAGTAACATACGGTATTTGGTAACAGTAAAATATTTTTTTTGAGTTTGCATTCTAATAAATTAAATTAAATTTATTAGGGAACATATATATCTTTTGTTTTGAAATGAGATAAAATAAAGCAAATTAGAATAAATTAATAAGGTCACTGTGCGTAGTACAAAAAATATGTTGGTGGTGATACAACTTCAGAGATTGTAATTAAAGTGATTTTATAATTAATTTGGGAACCACTGTGATGAAACATAATGCCATTATTAATATTCGACTTGCACTCATTAATTGAAGGCAAGTACTAGTTTACATTTATTATATGATAAGACGCTAATTATTTATTTTTAATAAATAAATATTTATTTTATTTGGATGAAACAATTTCTAGAAACGCATTACAATACAATTTGTTAAGTTCAGATAACTTTTTTATTCAAACAACCTTGCCAATTACAGACAAATTGTTAGTGTTAGGGTTGCGCAAAATTTATATTTATGGTTGATCTGGTAGAATTAATTGGGAAAACTAGTCACAATCCTACTAAGAGCACAGTCTAGTATTGAATTTAGTGTCGGGAAACCACGGGGTTATAGCGTCATAACATTATGACTTTATGTCATAGATTCATATATTAAAGTATGTATTAAAGCATTTTATAAAAGTAAAGATCCCGTAGAGTAATAGGGAACCGCTACGACCCCTAGTCAAAATGTTTTTTCCTTACCCAGCACGTTGGGAGCTCTAAGCTCCCAGAAAATACGTGACAATATTAAGTGCGGAAATATATGGTGACGTTAGATCAATTAGCTTGTTGAACAATAGGTTAACAATCTTTACTCTCATCATTCATCAAAGATTACGAAAGAATTTAAAAGAGCAAGCTAGTGACACTCTTATCTATATAGGTATAGGATTGGAAACAAGAAAAGGCTAAATGGATGATATTAGTATTTTTCTCAATATACAAATGAGCATCACAGGGAAAATATTTTGTTGACATATAAATATGTAACTATAGTTATACATAATATCTCATTTTCGGATATGAGTTAGAAAATCGATAATGAAATGTGGCAGACAAAAAACAAGAAAATAAAGATCAGGAATGTCAAAACGAAGACGAAACATAAGCAATATCTTAAAAACAAGTGTTCGGTTGAGATATTAAATGAACGACACGTCTAGTTATGTCTCTTCCTTTAATTTTTTTTTTTGCTTTATACTACGCGTCGTGTTTTGTCGGTTTTGTTCTTTTGTTTTATCCACTTCGCTTCATTGCAAAACCTCGTTCGGGATTTTATCTTCGTCCCAGTTTTCGCGTTTCCTGAGGACAAATGACGAACGACACGTTTTTCTCTTGTTTTTGTGCGCTACTATTCCTACTGCTTTTGGAGATGAAAAATACTGTTCCCTTAGTTATGTCGAGTATTGTTTGTATAAACGAAAGTAGTAACATATTAAATGTCACCACTTCGACTTAATAGTATTAAAAGACTACCAGTTAGAAAGAACTTAATTCAATTATATGTGAAGTTTTTATTTCAAAAATTAGAGTATAAATTTTTCTTATAAATATTGATTACTTATATAATAGTTTTCGTCTTAGTTCACGAAGTATATTTTGTCAAACAACAAGTACTTTCGGTTATCATTATATAAAATAATCCTTAAAAATATAGGAAAACCTTAATCACATCAAGAGAATTTTTAACATCCACTTAACTTATAATGCCATTATGAGACACTAAATTGAGAAGCTGTCACATTCAGTCATTCGAAATTTTCCCAAATCTCAAGCAAATTCATGTTTAACCCTTTTCCCAATGAAGGAAATCCTTTAAACCCATAATTATTTCTACTAGAATTTATATAAACCGCAAACGCAGACCCATCATCGTTATCGCTTATACATTTAATATGCTCATGCGCCCTCACCCTAAAAGCTCTACCTGTTTGACACCCGTGCATCTGCCCACAATTACATTTCAATTCGTATACCCCATTTTCGTCACAAACATCAAGTTTCGGTTGAGATATTAAATGTCTTTTGTAAACTTAAACGCTATTTAATTATATGGATTCCTAAAAGAAATCACTATATTATTTCTTAATGATTGTAAAATATTTTTTAATTTATATTATGGGGGAGATATGTAAGATAAGAGCGATGTGCTGGAATGTGGCAGGATTAAAAAATAAAATAAAAATGGCAGATGTTAAGGAATACTTAGGGCCATTCGATGTTGTTGGAATCTTGGAGACTCTTGGAGGGATGATGTGGAGGATACAAGGGACTAAGAGGGAGCATAAGAAGGAGAGAGCCTGTGGGGTGATTATTACTGGGATTAGGATAGGATTTGAGGAGATGCAGGTGGAGAAGGTGCGAAGGTGCGTATGGTGAGAAATGAGAAGGTGCGTATGGTAGGGGAATTAAGGTCGGAGGAGAATGGATGTTGTTTACGGGAGTGTATGTGAACAAAGATTTGTGCAAAATTATGAGTGAGGTGAGTGAAAGCGTGAGGACGGATGGAAAAGAATGGGACACTATGGTACTTATGGGGTACTGGAATGTTAGCATTGGAGATAAAGGAGGGAGATGGTTGGGAAAGGAAGAGGTGTATGTCGAAAGAAATTCAAAGGACAAAGTGGTGAATGGGGAAGGAAGGAAATTCTAGGATTGGATGGATGAAAAGGGATTATGCGTGTGAAATCGCTGTTCCGAAGAGGATTGGGAGGGAAACTTTAGATTTAAGGGCCATGGTGGAGGCACAGTTGTGGATTACATTGTGATGAACGAGAAGGCGAGTGACATGTTGGAACATATGATTGTGGGAGAGAGGGTAGAGTCCGACCACTTCCCGATTGAAACGGAATGTAAGGGAAGGACGATTGGAGAGATAGCAAAATAGATGCAAATGGAGCTGCTGGATGGAGTAGAGGGATCCGTATAAAATAGCAGAGGGAAAAGAGAGATGTCTGAAAGCTTCATGAATGTAGGATGGGAGGGAATAAGTAGTATAGAAGAGGTGACTGGCCAGGTGGAAAGGGAAATTGATAAGAGAAATGTAAGAGAAGAAAGGTGAAAGGTGAAGAAAGGTGAAGAAGGTGGAGATGGATTGGGAGGAATATAATCTGGCAAAGGGAGTAGATAAAAGAAGATAAGAAGGGACGAGAATTGATGAGACGGAAGGAAGAAGAGGAGCTAAGGAAAATGAGTAAAGAGATGAAGTTTGGAGTTATCTGAGATGAAATGGGAAAGTCGGAAGGAAGAGAGTTAGGTGTAAAATAAGTATAGAGGAATGGGATGATAAATGAAGAAAAGAAGGGTTTGTGGATGAATACGGGGGAACTGGGGAGGGGATGGAGGTTAGGATAAGGTAGTAAACTAGGATAAGTCAGTAAATTGGGATTTGATGGAAATAAGTGTGTGGCTGAGATTAAAACGGAGATAAAGAAGATCAAAAAAGAATGAGCGGCGTGTCCGAACTAAACGCCAGTGGATATATGGAAGTGCTTGGATGAGAATGGATTGGGAGCATTAGTTAGGGGAATTAATAGGATATGGAAAGGAGAAGAAAATGTGCCGAAGGAATGGAAAAAAGGAGAAATTGTTACAGCGTATAAGAGAGGATGTAGAATGGAAATTAATAATTATAGGGGAGTGACTGTAATGGATGGTTGTATAGGTTGTATGCGAGGGCATTAAACAGAAGGTTGGAAGAGGAGGTGGGAGACAAGAGGATATTGTCGCACATACAGAATGGATTTGTTAGAAGAAGTGGGACTAGCGACAATATTGTAACGGTAAACTATTTAATGAAAGGGAAATAGGGAGGAATAAAGTTATACCTTCTGTTTATAGACCTGAAAGCAGCGTTTCATAGGATTGTAAGGTAGAGATTGTGGGAGAGAATGGAGAGGGTATGTGTTTTAACTGAAATGGTAAGAATGATAAAAGGATTATATGATGGTACGGAAGTTAGAGCAAATGTCTTTGGATGATAAGAGAACGAGTGCGAGATTTAGATGCTGGAATGAGGAAAGAGATAATAAGTACTGGATGAATGTGACGGAAAGATTGTCTAGAATTTGCGGAAAGAAGGAGGGAAGTTGGAATCACTGGTTCAAAGAATGTGAGGGAATCGAATGGAGTGAAAAGGATAGAGAAGAGGGTGGGAACTGGAGTGTAAGTTTGGGAAAGTAGGGGAACGGGATGATATAATGCAGAAAGTTGTGAAAAAAATACGAGAGAGAAAATAGGACAGAGGAAGAATGGGTAGGTAGGTAGAGTGAAAGAATGATTGGGTAATGTAGGTTGGGGGAAGAGCAAAGTAAGCAATAATGGCGTTTCTTCTGCAGAGGTTAAGTTTAAGTGTAGTTTAAGTGTATTATTATTATTTTTTGATTTATATGAAACATCACCATAAAAAGGCAAAGTAAAATAACTCCTCGGACTTGAAGTCTGGTTTGGAACTTAAAACTTTCTAACAAATCCCTTTTCTATGAAACCATTATTTAACAATCGCAATTAAAATAGTTTTAATTCTAAAACAAAGTTTACATAACTTAAATGTATCGAAAAATTTCTATGAAAAGCGGAATGAAAAGACACCTTCTTATGTCTCATAGCATGATTAGAATCAAAAGCAATACAATGATAAGTATGAGTATTCTTTCAATAAATATCAAAACTTAATTTAGAACACTCGTCCATAACATGTTTCTTAATTGTGAAATCCAAAATATTTAGCCTATTTTTTACTTCTCTTTCTATTTTAAACGAAATATTCCCATGTGACCCATGTAATAATGTTTATAACTATCATTCCAGTTGAAAAGTCTGACATTTGTCCTGGACAGTCAGTTCTCCTTCAATGGAATTTAGCTCGTTTCTGTTTTAAGTAAATTTGTGTAATCACTAAAATATTTTTCCTACATAATTCGAGACTTTAAAGATTTGAGGTTGTCACCAATATTTAATATTAACTTCTTTTATTTGTGTTAATAATAGTTACGGTTTCCAACCAGATTTACATATTTAATTAATCCCTTATATTTTTCGCTAGACAGCGTATATCCTCCCTACGGACAACATGACGTCCTTGTCATTTTTTACATCTATGACACATAATAGTAAGCCTTATTCCTTAGTCTAATTGTCATACTTTACATGATTATTTTTCATAAAATTAGTAGCATATTTTATAAGTTGTTTGATAAAACACCAAGTCTAGGAATATTTCTTTTGTGTATCCCATATTCTCCTTTCAATAATGGTAATTATTTTCTTAGGTTATACGTCTGAGTATGAAACTATGTACATAGTTATAGAGAGCTTTTAGCTAAATTTATTTTAGGTTATAGCAGTTTTCAGAATAAAATATAAACTTTATTTACATCTGATGGACAAAATCTTCTATAACATAACTGCTCTTACATGAAACTCATTTATTGTGTATTTTGTTTTATGATATTTCGATGTGCGCTGATTTATCGAATCCAGTCCATTCTCATTATTATGCCAAGCATATATAAATAGGTGAATTGAATAGCAATACTAAACAACAGATTTTCGAAGAACGCAAGCTAATTTTTATATACAGAGCTTGCATAACCTAGATTTTATTGTTTTTAACTATTTATAATTCATTGTCGATTCTGAATCAAGTCGTTATTTTGAACTGATAATTTTTATTTGTCTGTAATTATAATGCAAGGAAATTTAAGTCGTCTTCTTTCCAGTTAATAAAATAAAAGTATGAAAGTAGCGAATTAAGGTATTTTATATAGGTTATGAAACATTGTCGAAGAATAATTGTTTAGATTATCCATGGGTTTTATGTCGGTGACGTGGATGGTGAAAATGCTGATGTTGCTGCGTCTATGAAAAAGTGAGGTAAGTGAAGACTTTAGTCGCTATCGCCGGAAATGCTCCGGAAGAGATGACGACGATGTTCTCCTGGCGTCACTTGATACAACCATCCTTTTCCCGTCGTGATAGGTAATGAGATGTCTCCGGGTACTGTCAGAGGCAATCGCGAACCTGGAGGTGTATAACGATCGTCGGACTGGATCGGCGGAGGAGCATGTTCTGGTTCAGATACAGACAGCTCGGTGTCGACTAAATAGCGCGGCGTTCTCGGACAACGCTACTTGATTGGTCGTTCTGGAATGATGTCATAGCTTCCTCTGCGGGCGAGGTAAGCTTCACGTAGGCGTCCCTCTTCTTCTGCCTGCAATCTCCTATGTTCCTTATTGATATCGTAGATGCACGGAGAGGGATGTGAAAAGTGTAGAAGAGCAAGAAAATAGAATAGACGAGTTAAATGTTTAAAGGATCGAAAGATTTCCGCCGAAAATTTGAAGGCTGTGAATTTTGATTATCTGACAATTTTTTTTGTTGTTAACTTTTAATGTTGAAGGAGTGAATTTAATTTAAAGTAATTAAATTCGAAAATATTAATTACGATTTAACTGCTGGCGCTTACTACGCATTCAAACAAATTCAGTAGTGCCACTATTGCTCACACTATGAGAATAAGTTTGTAGCCTATTAGAGTGTTAAGATAGTTAGAACTGTGGGAATATGCTCACTCATGATCTGACAGAAACAAGAATCAGAATACGTTTCATTGAAGTAGGCGTAGATATGGCTATTTATATGAATTTAGAGATTTGTCCACGTCCAGCTTAACGGCGGTAGATTTTTATGCTGTCACCAGCAATTGGGCTCGATTTAGTCGAAATTACTCCTAAAATTTTAGGGAAGGGAGAATATTCCCCGAATAAATGATCGCCTTTTGGCCCTTGCCAATTTTAAGAATAATTTCTATGATTCTTGTTTCTAAGTTACTATGATTCAAGATGAATTGCTCTCCAATCAGATTTAATCTCCAAACGATCGACGAGCTGCGCTTCCCCTTCCCGAACAGTTACTAGCCAACCACGCTACAAGCCAGCACGCCTCCCTGCATACCCGAACGAGGGGGTGTTGCTCACCGTTTGGGTGACAAACTTGGTAGGAATTCTAAAAGCATTCTTATCTACGTGTATAAAAAGACTTATGAATAAACAACGCCAATCTTTTCGTTACTCGAATCGAAAATGGAAAAACCTATGATAGATTGGACACGAAAAGTAGACGCTATAAAAGGCGAGGTGACAATATACTGCGTTTAATGTCACCTCGCTAAAATAAAGAAACCAAATACAACCAACCACTTAAACGGCGAAAGAGACGTCGAATGCGCGCTGTATTCTTCATCCTCTTTCTCTTCTGGTTTTCTCTCTAATACAAGCGAAGACGTGCTTCGTGTTGGCAACAACAGTCGGTAGTGCTCTCTTCTCCCGCGGCGGTCGGCTCTCGACTCCCTGCTCCTCCCCTTTTTTCATGCAGTACCAGAACCGTTGTTCTGCTAACTTATTTTGAAATGAATACTGATGTAGTATTTATTTGATTAGTGATTTATTTAGATAATTTATTTATATCGAATTAGAAAATTATGACAATGGTTGATAACGCTTCGTATAATTAATTAACCGATGATTAACCCAATTATGTCGCTCGGTGATCAACTCACAAACAAAAATTAAAATGAATGTGTGGCATATTATAAGTAAAAAATATTTATTAATTTTCTACATTAGATGGGCCGCGGTCGATAACAATCTGCCTCATATATTGATTCACTTAATCATATTTTTAGTATCATTCCACTAGAGAAGTCTAGCAACTGTACTTGACATTCATTTCTCCTCCATTGGAATTTAGCTTACTTCCGGTTTAACTTTATATTAAGTGAAATATTTCGCCTATGTAAATCTACACTGAGTTTTACAGATGTGAGTTAGCCAGCAATATTTAGAATTGACTTCAATTTTATATTTTAATAATAATTACGGTTTCCAGCTAGCTGTGCATAGTTAATGATGTGCAATACCTTATATTGTTCGCTACGCGGCATTATTATCTAACCCAAAACAAAATGTTACTACTGATATCTGGCTCCAAAAACTGAGATTGTAATTTATTCATAAACAAATCCGCCAACACAGGGGTTATTGAATCGCCTGGTGCCAAGCCTTCTGTGTTCATATCTAATTGTATTAAACACCAATATGATAAATAATTACAGGAATAATTCCGCTACACTTCAACTACTCAAATCGTCAAATTAAGACATCGTGATGGCTATTTAAATTCAAAGGAAATACGTCAGAGAATATGAAAAAAATTGCTAAATATCTGACTGTCTTTTGTTGTTGATGAAACATGAAATGGAAGTGAGTAATTTAATGAGATAAAATTATTCTTAATTATACGACTTGTAATATGATAATCTTTTCCTTAATGTATAAATTTCTTTTACATGAAAACATGCTTATGCGTACGAAATATTATACATATCTTGAAAAGTAAATAAGTCCTCGTTTCGCGAGCACGTAACTCGAGGTAATGAGCTATTATTTTTCTAATCCTCTCTCTTGCACGTATTCGCTCTTGCCCCGTAAATTCGATACAAGAGCTATGTATATATTATATGCTCGTACAAAGCATCATTAACTGCACATAAATGGAGCTTTCGGCATTAAATTCAAGTAAATTTGCTGGAAGCTATTTTCATTGAATTTAAATTCAATACATCCGTTGATCATTCTTATTACGGCGTGTAGTAAACGATGTCGGAAGAAATAAATAGTCTTGTTTGCTTAATAATGAGCCAAGAAATTTATTAAATGACAGTTTTGAATTTATTATATTATAGAATTTGAATGGTAAAGCTTAGATTGATAATATTTCGTTTATGTTCGTCTACTTTATGATACCCATTATATTATTTTGACAATATGCCGATATTAGAACACTTTGACGCTGGTATCAAAATGTCGTGATGTCGTGTCGTGAATGTCGTGATGATTTCAGACTGACATTTGTGGGTTCTAACATAAATAGTTTATCAGCTGTCATTTGAAAATCTAATATGGCGAGTCACATCGCATTTCTGGTCTGTATTTTGGCGGAAACTTTGAATTTCAGGGGCTCATTCGTATATCTCTGCCGTCAATGTAAACAACCATTTAGTCGTTTCGTTTTGATGCTACTTTGTTATTATTATATTTACTATACTGTTTTTTTTTGTATTTTTATTTTTAAAAAGAAATTTGTATAGTGGGAGCTTGTGAGTAACGCAGATGTATACGTCGCTACTTATCTCTAGTGTTTGAAATTCTACGAAAGTTCGCCATTCTTATATAAACACCGTGGTGGTATTCGAATCGCCGTCTACCGAAACTATTATACAGGTTACATCGGGCTTATGCACTGCGCTAATTCTGGTCGTCTTGCTATTGCGTTTGATGATATTTATACATAACTTTATTCGATATCAGTCTGTAATACAGTCACTGGAGCTATGAAATAAGTTAACCCTTAAGTTACGAGAACCCGGTTTTGGTGAAGCCATTTATTAAGTTTAAACGTGTTCTGTGTTATGGATATTAATGCGCTTAGCTTTAGCGCACCGCCGGCTAACCATAAATTGCAATTGGATGGATATTGCTGCTATGGAGCAGAGAATTGATTTGCATTGCTGCTCGCTTTGATATACATACGTTATTGAGCATATTAGTATACAGCATTCGGTAACGATTAAATAAATCTTGTAAGTTTTAATTCTGGAATTAAAGTTTTAATTCCAATTAATTTATCGGGATAAATTTGAAATGAATTAATAATGTAACAGTGCGTGATATATAAATGGTAGAAAACAACAAAAACTCTACGCAGAATAACTCATAAATAATTTAGGAATTTATTGGACAAACTTGAGTAGTAACCGACCACGGATTCAAAACACCAGCCAACTAGCGGCATATTTAAAATTTCTAAAAATAAAAGAGGAGCGCGGGCCTCCAGGGGCACACAACGCTTGCAAGTAGATTTAAAAAGTTGCTAGATTTATCACTAGATTCAAGAAGAAGAAGACAGCACAGAACACGCTTAAGACGGAGAATACTTCGGAGGCTTGAGTTTTGGATAAAAAAATTACTAGATTTAAAAATGTTACATGATTTAAAATGAAATGTAATTAGATTTGTAACTATAAATATTCTACGAGAGTTGATACAAAAAATAATGCACTTGAAATGTGATTAGCAGCAGCAAAATCATTAAGGCGGATTTGAATTCTATATTAGCATTATTTGCATTTTATGAGCGAATTCTATATTTGCTAGCGCAGCTAAAGGTGGATATAGACTTGCATTGAAAGTTTATATAAGTTGTATTGTATATACTGCATACAACATAAGTCGATGAAGGCAAAAATGGACATTTCTAGCAATTCGTCACTTCCGGTCAACATCTTTCGACCGTAAAAAATCATTTACGGTCCAAAAAAATAGTCACTTCCGCTGCGAACTTCCGGTCGCAAAAATTTATTTCCTGTCCAGAAAAATGATCACTTCCGATCAACAACTTCCTGTCGTAATAATTCATTTCCGGTCCAGAAAAATGGTCACTTCTGGTCCGAACTTCCGGCCGTAAAATTCATTTCCAGTCACATAGAAAAATGGAAAGTGATCACTTCTGGTCTCAAAATTTTTCCCAAATAGGTTCAATTATACTAAACATCTCATACCCAGTTTAAGCATAATAAACTAAATAACATAATGAATAATTCCATCCGAAATCAGGTTCAATTCATACGCAATCAGGTTCTATTTATATAGAATCAGATCCAAATTTAAAGAGAATCAGCTGTCAGTTTGATAGGTACCAGCTTCCATTTATAAAGGGAAACATTTTTCAGTTGGTATCTAACAGGTATAATCTGATTTAAAACAGTATAAAAACAGCTTAATATATATAGGAAAAGAGCTCTCATTTAAATCAAAACAGGTCACAGCTAATTAAGAACAGGGCTGATTTGTAGGTGAAGGCTTCAATATTTTTATTTGTCATATAGGAAAGATATAGGATTCATGTTTTAATAATTTTTTTTATTTCACCTTAGAACGTCTCTTCTATTCACATCAGTGCAAACCATTTACGTAGTGCGAAGACGAGAACAATAAACCACAAAAAAACATTTTTCAAAATAATTTTTTCTTGCTCAAAATTTTAAAAGAACGTCGTATTTCTCGGTGGCTGAACGTATGTACGTACGTATGGCTGCACGTTCTAGAATTACTCCTAACCTATTGAACCGCTATGCATGAAATTTGGTACACAGATGCAAATTAGTGTTACGAAAAAACTGATGTTTTTCTTCTCTCTAAAATCCAATACGGCGGAACTGCGCCGTGTTTTCCCCAAAAATTGAGGTTTTAAACTAGGAACCTGAAAATCTTCACACGTATAGAGACTCGCATTATGTGTCGAATAAAGAAGTCCGATGTCTCTGAGAGGTATAAATTGCGACGTTGCCACGTTCAAAATTTGAAAATATTTTTTAATATATCTCTAAAACAATAAAAGATAGGACATTCTAATAAACTTTGTTTTATATATACCTAAAGCCTCATCGATTTTATTTGAAAAATTTTTTTTGTAAAATCACAATTTACCATTAATGCAAGGTGTTATTTTTGAAAACGTTACAGTCCATTTTCTCAAAAGTTTCACAAGAAGTTTTTCTTTTAATTTCTTTAATGCATGGCGATCCATTAGAGTTTCGATTGGATTATGTCGTGTGCGCGGAAAATTCTAAATAGTGCTAGATAACTCCATTGCATTCAAACAAACAAAAGGTACAATCCGATAAAGAAACAGAATATTATAATGAGACATACATTAAATTGCTGAAAGAATATGGAATTCATTTATATTTGACACACAGCACGAAGAAGGTATCCATAGCAGAACGGGTGATGTGTACTATCAAAGAGAAATAATTTAAATGATTTGGTTTCCAAGGTTCTTATAAAGGGTCATGTCGAAACATCAACTAATATGCTTATATTTCCAGATATTTGCAAGATTTTAAACGGCGATGATATTCCTATAAAATCAAGTCATATTTGTTCTTCAATTTACATGTAATTAAATGAGAAAATGTGTATTTTATATAGAATCCACTCAAAATTACATTGATTCTTATCAATAAGATTTTTCGAAAGTATTTCGGTCACGGTCCGTGTAGTGTTTACCTTATAGCTATAGATAAAGTGCTAACTTACCAAAATTCTTAGTAAAGCTAACTTGCGTTATAAGATCATTCAATGTTAAACTCTATTCGATAGCTGACGTTTCTCAATTAAATAAAATCAAGGATCATGTCGCTCGTACAAAAACTATTTAGTGCAATGCCCGGTGTGCCAGCCATAGAGTGCAATGGAGTGCATTTTTTGGAATACACAAATCCAATGCAAGTAGCAAGAGTTACAGTTTGACTGGAAGTGCGTTTGGAACGAACTGAAGGAGTGCTACAGCGCAACATCCCTTTGCATTCCATCAAAATGGCAAGAAAATACAATTTGCATATCTGAGCCACGTCTATACTCATTAAACATGAGATCGAAAAAGAAGATATTTTGCCTTCGCTTGGTAAGACTGCCTGGTAATGCTTACTACAAAATGAAAACAATGAACTGACCCAACAACGAGCTTTTGCAAATAATAAAAATGATCTACTCAAAATGAAAATAATGGATTGTGAACATGATTTATTTGAATAATCAATTGGCTATTACACATCATAAAATAGGACATTACGACAATACAAAAAATACATTGAATAATCACTTGCGATTGCAAACAATACAGTAATGATCGTGAACGAAAACACTATACGTATGCATGCTTTAGCATATCGATTTGCCGACATTGCTCAAGACTTTATTTTGAAACCTGCAGATTCCAACTTACTGCATGAATTACTAATTCATTCGTTCAAAGACAAGTAAGAATAAATTGACTTTTACTCGATGTCAGCGGCGCAACGTTAGTATCTCTGTCAAACTATTAGAGAAAAAATACCCAAATATTTAACCCACTCATAGTCAAAAGTATGTACCGAATGGAATTGATGTTTTCAATTGTTTAGAGGATCAGATCAAGTTTGATAAAGTAAGGTTCGAATCCAAAATTAATATAATCAGTGTACCACATGTCAAGAAGATTAATGAATATTTACTAGATTGCATTAATAAAACTTTCTAATATATTCTGATATATTCTGACTTATATTCTGATATATTATAAGTTGTTCAAATATATATTTATGAACATTAAAAATGTATTGTCTTACTGTTATACATCGCCCAGTTTAAATAATCAAACAGTTAGTCTAGACCTGATGCCTATCTGTTATCCAAACAACTCGACCTGTTCCCCAATCAGCTGTGACCTGTTCCCGTATAAATGAGAGCTGTTAGGTTCTATGAAATTTATTGCTAACATGGATGATTCACCTATTATCTTATCAATTTGAGAGGTGAAATGAGAGGTCGGGGTAACGATCCGTGGAGCTAGTCAATTCGTTTCAGGTACACGTCATTTGATCACGTGGCTCATTATTGCTTGTATATGAGTCACGTTATAACGTTATATGAGTTATTTATAACTTCAAGAATAAAAATAATTTAGTAGCGATTTAAACGTCTCAACTGAAACATCCATTCAAAATGTCGTTGGAAAACTATATCAATGTTTTGGTCTTCCAGTGTTCAAGCCTAAAGAATGTAGTATTTATTTGACCAAAATCGGCTTGTAAGATTTCTGATTTATTGCAAATAAGGTTAAGTCTGAAAGAACATTTAAATTGAATTTTCAAATAGCCTGCACATTTAAGTTTTTGCTAACTCTTTGCATCTCATTAAGAATTATTCTCTGTTTTTTCTACGTAACTAAACTAATCCAATTAGAAAAGTATGGAATATATAGTTATGCTTTCATTACAAATTAGCCCTGTTCCCAATGAGCTGTGACCTGTTTCCAAGTAAATGAAAGTTCTGTTTA
>WYDF02313623.1:0-28325 GCA_009867245.2 Adranes taylori
CAGAAAATTAGAAAATCAACATTGAACGCTTGTTCGACCCTTATAATCGGATTAAAATCGAAGCAGGCATATTATTTCTTCGGGTCCTCTGACATTACCATAAGCCATTTTTTCTCCAAATCTCCACATTTTTTAAATTCAGCCTGAGATTTGAATTTAAAGGCTTGAATCCCTTGCTCTTTCTCTTGATCAATCAATCAAACACTTCACCCCTCAATCAAACATATCAATTAAAATTTGCACAATCAAAACTTGTACTATCAATCTTGTAGAGCAGAACAAGTGCATTCGTAATTTGCTTATTACGAATGCACGTAATTCATCATGTGTTTTGGAACTTGACAACACTGGATAAGTGTAATCAATACTGCCACTTGTCGAGTTCCTTTAATAAAATTTCTTTCCATATATTGCTCTAAAATTTCGTTATACGTAAGCCAATTTGCTCCAATTTTATAATCTGAAATTATTCCAATATTCATCGTTAACGTTTCTGTCTTGTCAGTCCTTTCCATTAACTTGAAATCTGTATCCTTTATAATAACCGTATACTTCTTTAAACTTCAATTCCTCGCTTAAAATAATATTAATTTGTCGTCGCAAATTGAGATGGACCGCCGTGGTATATAAATTAAATAACTGATGATCAGTAGATAAGGGTATGGCGACAAAAAAATCCGCACATTTTGATTAATAAATTTGAATAACTTTAATGCTATATATTCAAAACATACTTTCAAACATACTTTTAGTTATATTGACTCTAGATTACTAAATCAGCACTATGTCGGCTGGCTTGACGAACTTTGGTCTTCACACGCTTCATCAGATTACGGTAGAGTGTAGATGCGATCTGCCGCCACTCGTCGGATTCTCGCTTTTTGGTTCTTCTGTTGAAGAGGCTTTCCAATCACAACTGTAGACCTCTCGTTTTAAGTGTCACCAAAAGCGTCCAATCGGCCTAAGTTGAGGCACATTAGGAACATTTCGGGACATTTCAACGAAAATTATTTGCAGCTCGTTATATGCTGCTATGATGTTACCAGCGTAATGAGCAATCCG
The DNA here is from genome assembly GCA_009867245.2 of Adranes taylori. NCBI lineage: Eukaryota > Metazoa > Arthropoda > Insecta > Coleoptera > Staphylinidae > Adranes > Adranes taylori. Next base: position 1,063 of record WYDF02313623.1, read on the forward strand.
GCGAGAATATAAACGGACCATCTGTAACTGACCAAACTGACCAATATAAACTTCACGTAAAATACGATTCATCAACTATTATAATTTCCAGCCCATTTGAAGGTGAAAATTCGTTCTAAGTTGTCTCAGCTTTTATTTTTGCCAGTTTTGTTGTTTTTCTGTGTATTTTGGTGCAGTTTTTCGTGCTTTTAAAGTAACATTTTCTTTTCTAAGAATATCACTCACGTACTTTTTGTCGCTTTTATATTTTCGATATTTATAGGTTGATAAATATCGTAGGTTGTTCGTTTCGTAATACCAATAGCATAAAAGTGGTTCACAGTAAAACATTGTTTCAGATGTTGATGTTTGGCATAAAATTAGGCAATTATGGCACGACGCTGATTTTCTTTCAACAATCTCATACGTATACGTATGTAATACGTATAGGTATATGAAAGATTTAGGATTCATGAATTTTTTCTATTTCAACTTAGTATGTCTCTTGTATTGAAATTACTGTAATCCCGTAATACGCAAATCAAAGAAGGTGGGGGGGTCATAATGAACAATTTTTCATATAAAAATGTTTTCTGAAAATATATTTTCTGGCTCAAAAGTTAAAAGAAGGGTCGAGTTTTCGGTGCCAGTGCGTACGATATATGTTCAAGAATTTCTCCTTTCCTATGGGACCGATCTGGATGTAATTTGGTAGCCAGGTGTAGACTATGAGTCCGCAGAACTGTTTTTTCCATTTTATTTATAAATTCAATATAGCGGACAGGAGCCATTTTTTTCTTCAGAACTTTCCATGAGTCTGAAAAAAAGAAGTCCCATGTTTCCAAATTGTATAGGAAGCGGTGTTGTCACATTTGAAGTTTAACAAACTTTTTAAAACATCTCAAGGACAATAAAAGTTAGAACATTCGAATAAACTTTTTTATACAGGCTACTTAAAGGCCCTTCGATTTTATTTGAAACATTTTTTTAAACTAAAATCACAATTTAACATATATACAGGGTGTTATATAAGAATTTTATTTAAATTGCTTGTGTCGAAAGTTCCTCTAATCCTTAAGAGATTAAGTGAGTTTAAAATCTGGCACGTCATAGCACCGGAGTAATTCGACCTTGAAAAAAGTGTACTACCCTAAATATCTCGGTTTCTATGACAGTTGGAAAAATGAAAGTTGGGGAACGTATGTAAGTCTAAAGGACCTCAATTCTGCCAATGTGAACAACTGAATATAGTTGACCGATTTTGAGCAATAAAATTTTTTCCAAAAACTTTTTAGTAACATCCTGTATATATTTTTTACATTTTGGTAGCCCTTGTAATTTTATTTAAAGTGATACGGCACATCATCGGTTTAACTCTTATCATTCCAAAAATATGACCCTTAATAACTTAAAATTTCGCAACTTGTCGCCATGGCAACCGACATTCAACAATCATATGATATACATGTAAGACCTACGTAATAGCTCATACATGCAAAGTTACAGGAAAAATTACTTTGCGTTGTATGAGACATAGAAACTGCTTTTGTAATTGAATAAATGTTATTATCAGTGGCGGGTGCACTTTACAATTTTGGGAGGGGTTCAAAATGATTATTTTAATGAGAAATTCAGTTTTAACAGTAGAAGATTGAATTTTCGCTCATATATAGTATATTGTATTATGCGTCAGATGAAAGTAGTGCCATCTCAGCAAGTGGTATAGAGCGCCACGTTGTCACATTTAAAATTTTACAAAAATTTTGAGACCGTTTATTGTACTACATTAAATATCTCGGTTCCTATGAAAGGTTGAAAAAATAAAACTTGGGGAACAAGACACCTCAATTTTACGCAAACCGGACACGGAGATGAAGTGACTCAAAAGTGGTAGTGGGGAAAAATGAAGTCAAAAACAGCAGCAGACCGCACCAGAGCGGACAAATTCATAAGACAAAGGAAATTAGCTCTTTTAGAAATTAGCCGAAAAGAGAGTCAAGCGGGGTGCCAAACCGGACAGCGCCGTAGGCAAATATGGGGAAAATGTAAGTCAAGAGCGGCCGCAGGCCGCGGCAGAGTGGACAGCGAAGCTTTTCGTGCCGTAGGCAAATATGGGGACCGGGGAATTCATGGATAGGCGGAGGATTCATGGGTTAGACTAATGTTGTTTAATTTACCCTAAACACTATGTGCTAATTAAATTTAATAGACGACTGAAAAAGTGACCTCGTCAAAACTAGGACTTCCAGTATATGAAATATGGGTGACGATCACTTCCACGAATTTTTAAAACTTAAACAGATAAGTACTCACAAATACGTTTATATTTACTTTGACAACTGTCAACCAACATAATAAGAGCTTAGGTGAATTAGTCATAGCATACTTCAGAAAGTTTAAATAAAAATTTGCGCGGATGTTTTGTCCCCATACCCGTAAATGATAAACACAAGATTTATTAATTTATTATATGTTTATATTAGAAAACAACTTGATCTGATTATACTTGCTTATGATCTGTACGGTACCAAGAGCAAAGGCTCTAAACTCATAAATCTATCGTAGTCTCAAATGTACCTGATTCTGCCAATCAACTCCTACCTTCATGTAAATGTTTTTGTATTAAATGATAACCAGTTTTGTATGACTTTCTCTTGATCGTAATCCATTTATTATGAATAAAATTAATTAAAATATAAAGAAATTTGTTGTTATTAGCATATATATGTAGCTACATAGATGAGCAACAATGTTAAAAAAGAATTCATCTTTTATAAAAATTAATGAAACTTTTCATTGTAACGGTAAATAAATAAGTAAAAAACTATAATTGATTACTTCGTTGTGTTTATGCATAAGTTTATATAAAAGTATTTTATCATTAATTAAACGGAAGCTTCCACATTCTGTTTCGAATACATCTAGGCTATTCTTTACAAAACAAATGTTTGAATACCACTGAATATTCCATGAATTAAATCAGTACATACTGTAGGTACTTGGTAACTAATTAATTATTTCTCTTCATGATTTTTTTTTGTTACACATTTCCAGTTAATTAAAATCCTTTCAAGCAGCAGATGGAGCAAAATAAGAAATGAAAAATAATAATACGCTTTCCAACTGGTTTTCTTGTTTTAAAATATATGAAAATACGTTATATAAATATGCCCTTTGAAATGTAAAAAAATTGCTCACATTCATTTTTCCAAGAATGAATAACAATTTGATTAATATTTTTGTTTCATTTTTGATCATTTCAACATCATTTTCCTTTGGTCCTTGATAATTTTATGTAATAATTTAGGAAAGTTATTGCGATATAACAAAAATTGTTTTTCATTAAATTTTCCAAAAAAAAACTACATTTACTATGTCACACGCATATGGCTGACATGGTCCCATATGGCACTTTATTTCTCTACAAGTCATGTGAGCTATATATGTATGACACTTTCAAATTTGTGATAAGGATATTCTCTTTCCAAAATTCGCACCTCGATTAATTATACATACATGTGCAATTTTATTTAGTACTCTTTCCTATGTGTAAAAGAGCTGTTACCAACTGAGTAAAACAGATCTATAAATTAGTTTCCATCATCAATAAACAGTATTTTTCGTCCATTCGCAACTAGAATACAAAGCTTGTAATCATCGAATTCGAATACATCAGTCTCAAGAAACATATTCGTCAATCGAGTGTCAGCACACTCTATTGACTATACAGTCATTATCAGTTGCTATCAGTGCAACGCATCGAATTGCAAAGATCGTCGTAATATTTGGATTCATTCAAGTAACGTATTGATCATTCGAGTGTGAGAACACACTACATAGTCGTTATCTCTCGACATTATCTCTCGACGTTATCTCTCACTTTCAACATGCCGAAAAGTACGGGAAGGTCTATCACAAAATTCGTCAGTTTCACCTGTACTCTACAACATATACGTCAGTAGTATGCCAAAATTGGAAGTCGAAAGCATACAAACATTTTGTAATTTGCAGACGACACGGCAATTGCTACAGTAGTTCTAAAACCGAGTATAGCAAAAAGAAAACTGGAACGCAGCCTGAACACAATTTACCAATTTTGTAAAATTTTAAAAAGTAAATTAAACAAACGCAAGACAGAAGTAATGAAAATAGGAAAAAAAGCCCTTTCAGAAAGAGAAGTTTCCTGTATGCGAAACATTTTAACTACAAAGAAGAGAGCCACATATCTTGGATGTACTTTTGGTTATAAAATGAAGTAAACATTCTACATCAAAAGCAGAGAAGCCATAGCAACAAAATCTGCGCAAAAATTAAATTGCATTCTCAAGCTTGACTCCAAACTCAGTTACAAATCAAGGAAAACAATTATGAATTGGGTATTTAGACCACAGCTCATGTATGGATGCGAAGTATGGATAGGAGGCATAGAAAAACGAAAACATAGGAGCATCATAGCTCAACATAACGTTTTGAGAAAGACTTTAGATGCCCCTTGCTACATTCAAAATTGGGAACTTATGGAAACACTGAAAGCACCAAGCCCAATACAAATAGCGATTGAAAGAAGAGACAAGGTGATAAAATAGCTACGTAATCATCTAAAGGAAGAAATTGAAGCGTTAGCCAACAGCTTGTAACAGGTTTTAATTATCAAAAAGTCAATAACCAATATAAAATCATCATCCAGCCCCATGAAGGGTGAGCGAGAAAAGTACATCAATCATAATCGACTTAATTAAGATAATATAACAGAGGTTAATAAAAAAAAATTGCCCATGCTTTTAAATGATAAGTCCAATTTGTACTCAGCATCGAATAGTTTTAACTAGGAAATTGAGGCAGTTTTCCAAATATAATACCAATAAAAGAAAATTGGTATTTTTCTTATGTCGTCTAAGTTTCTTTTGAAAAAATGTTATCTAAGCTAGTTGAATTCAAATAATGCCACAGCAGAATTTTTGTCTTCGCTGCGAACGTGTGGTCCGGAAAATATCATTTTCCTCACAAATTTTGGTATTTTAATGCAAATACCATTAGCATTCCAGGTTGCTATAGTACTTCTCATTAAGCAAATTCAGTAGAAGAGCAGGAAGCATTTCTTTCAGAAAGTTTATTCGTAACGTCATTGTCATTTTCAAATCCTTGCGCTGTACTAGCATAACTTAGATTTTCTTTCCTTGCTGATTTTTCAATTTTTGTCTCCTACTTTCTTCTTGCGTTTTCTTATGGTCTCAGGGTTACGGGGGCACCTTTTATACGAAGCCAAAGCCACGTGTTGTCCTACACGCGTTTTACTCTAATTTGCGCACTTAGGTTTTTCTTCAGGTGGTTTTTCACACTGCCATGATGGGTGCGCTTGTGCATACTTAATGGATTGAAGACCATTTTTCTTTTAGGTTGAAGACCTTTTTCTCTTCATCAGATCTTTATGTGTTCACTAACACCAATAGCAAGGTATTTTTCTTGTTACCCAGTCTTTTAGTGATGGTATATTGGAACTTTATGCATTGAACTAAAAGTTAGTCCAAAATCATGGAAACTGGAGTCAAATAGATGTCATAAGTGATGGTATATTGGTGACGCGAAAATGATGGTGACGCGACTGTGGAAATTGAATTGGTTGGAACTTAGTTGGGTAGGGCTTGTCGTCACCAGAATACTGTACAGATTTAATAATAATGACGCCGTAACATAATGCCACTTTATTCATTAAATCTTCAATGAGGTTTCAAGCATTATAACTTGAATTATCATTACGAGCCAATTGTATAAAATAGACTTTGCTTATATATTTACATAAACTATTCTAAAATTGATAAACTTTATTAACAAGAATTTCCTAAAAATTTCAAATAATAGGCTTTAGCCTAAAATATTTACCTAGCATTGTTTTTTTAAAGTCATCAAAAACAAAGTATAGTTTATTTACGACGCATAACTTATTATATATTTGCATAAATATGTGAAAATATTACAATAAAATAGAAAATTTTTCTTTTAGTTATGTTATCTATCAAATTATTCATAGTTCACTGCGTTAATGACATTCTTCAAATTATTTATTTTTATGTTGGTATACATGTAAACCGTTAGTTCAATGTGAAAAACTATAAATAATAAGCGGTATTATTTTTTGTTTATCGTAAATTATATGAATATGCTTTGGAATGGATATTGTTTATATTTTTTATCAAAATTTTTAAAATTTATAGCTATAATTTGCACCTAATCAATTTCTCAAATTTCTCAAATTCTATGGTTTCATCTCTGCTATTTCATACTGTTCTTATATTAATATCTTGTAAATTTAAAATTTGTAACACCAAATAATTAAGTCTATAGAACACAAAAGATTACTATATTTACCCGTTCTCTAAAATCCAGCAGAAGGATAACTTTTATATTTCTTATAAATATAACACGCATTCCATATGCATATATCCAGGAAAAATATCCCAAGCACAACTTCCTAAGAGGAAAACCCAAAACACAAGGCAACCATCTCCAATTGTAATGCACAACAAAGAAATTAATAAATTTGCGCACAGGACAATAATGTTACTATAATAAAAGCCATTTCTTCAGAGGAACGTATGGAAACGTTTCACAGAAGATGCTGAGTGTTTCAGAAAACTTATGAAAATACTTGGAATGGCTAAAGAGATCTACCACAATTTCCACGTACCGGAAATAAAAGAGGTCAACGAGATTGTTCTACGAGGAATACTCCACTGCATGTACATAAAATTGAGGAAGACCTGGATTAACAAATGCATAATGTTCAACTCTGACAAAAGGCCGGACAACAAGAAAAAGATGCCATTGGTGTTAGTGAACATAGAAAACCCCCAGATGCAAATATGGCCAGAAATGTAGGTTTTAGGTGCTCCGCTGCTTACGTTTGTCTTAAGTTTGCAAAAGCACACCCATCATGGCAATGTGTTAAAGAAAAATCTACGTGCGCAAATTGTGAAGGAGAACACATGGCTTCGTATAAAAGGTGCCTCCGTAATCCTGTGACCATCAAAAAAAATAAACGCAAGAAGAAAGCAGGAATCAGCATTTGAAAAATCAGCAAAGAAAGAAAATCTAAGTTATGGTAATGCAGCCAAAGGATTTGAAAATGACAATGACGCTACGAATAAACTTTCTCAAAGAAATGCTTCCTACTCTCCTACTGAATTTGTTTAAAGAGAAGTACTATAGCAACCTGGAATGTTAACGGTATTAGTATTAAAATACCAGAATTTCAAAGATTCTTAGAAGTCCACGATATAATTGCTGTTTTAATTACTGACACACATTTAAAACCAAATAGGAATTTCCACATACCAGGCTATAAGAAAAGACGGATGGGGTAAAGCGGGAGGAGGAATTTGCTATTCTAAGCCGCAAATAATTTTGCACTCAAGAAATTGATATCAAGGTCACAGTTATGGAAACCGTCGCTTTGAAAATTAACATCGGGGGGATAGTGCCCACCGTAGTAGCATGCTACATTCCACCAAACAAAACTCCAATAGAACCAGATTTTGAGGAAATTTTTAAACACGGCCCATGCATTTTAGGAGATTTAAATGCCATACACATCTCATGGAACTGCAGAATTAACAACAAGTCAGGAAAAGGACTGTTCAAAATAATCAACAAATTTCAAAACACCAAGGTCCAAACTCCAGTGGATGCTACTTCTATTTCCACTAACAGGAAAAGCTATGGAGAAGTTATAGCTATATTCATTACCCACAACCCCAACAATAACTACGGATACAAACAATATTCGAACTCCAATCCTTGCACCAAGAACAAAAATCAACTGGTCCAGATATAGATACAATATGAAGGATTGTACACGCACTCCAGCAGGAAATATTACCTACAATAAAGAAATAGACACGGCAGTGGAAACTATTACCAACTCAATAAACAAGGGCATGGAAGAAAGAAGCATGACAGTAAATATCGTATACCATTGAGATCTAAATAGGCAGGAAAAAGAATTACTGGCTGAAAAGTACAAACAAAAACCTAAATACACTAGTACAAGACACCCACACGCTAAAAACTGCCTATAAAGCTTTGCACACACGAGTGGGCAAAATGCTGGACAGGAAAAAAGAAGAATTCGTAGAAATCAGCACAGAAGAAATGAATGAAAACGATAGAAACCTGTGGAAAATTCAGGAGAAACTAAATAAAAAGAGTTCACCAAACACGTCAATAAGAGATGCAAAGGGCATGTCTATTCAATGAATAGAAAAAAGCAAACGAAATTGCTGGCACAACAGTTTAGAAATGACTTGCCAACGGACGAGGATACGAACAAAGCAGTCGCAAACTCAATAGCAAACGTGAAACTACAGCCAAGTAGAAATTTACATTTTCGGAAGAGAAGAAATTGAAAACCTTACTAAATTGCTAAACCCTAGGAAAGCCCCAGGACTGGAAAACATTCCGAACAAGCTACTTTCTGATGAAGCTATATATCTTCTGCACAATATTACAAATGCAATAGTACAAACCGGCTACTACCCGAGAAAATGGAAAACAGCGCACATCATAACCACACCAAAAAAGAACAAAGATCCGTCAATAATCAGCAATAGATGACCAATTAGTCTGATAAGCGTTATGTCCAAAGTGGTAGAAGTACTGATAGAAAACGAAATCTAATCATGGGCAGAAAGAAAACAGACCATCAGTGTCGACTAGATTGATTTCAGAAGCTCATTGGCTGCAGTGTAACAAGCAGCTAACCTAGACAACGTTATAAAAGAAAAACAGTACTTAGCACGCTACTCGACGTGGGAAAAGCTATGATGGTGTATGGCGCGATGGTCTAATTCATAAGCTTTTCCAATAATGTCCTACATTCATAAAAACAATATCATTGTTTTCGGAAGACAGGCAATTCGCCTGCAAAATAAACAGTACTATTTCACAATATGAAAAATCTGAAGAAGATCTTCCTCAAGGCTCTCCAATAATTTCACCGATCCTATACAACCTATATGTACATGACATCCAACGCCAACCTGCTCCAGTTTGCAGATGACACATCTATACGCAAGAAAATCTATGATAAAAAATCTGGATACATTATGAAACTAATTTAAAAAATGGTAAATAAAAATCAACGAATAAAAACGGAAGCAATAGAATTTCCATATAGAAAGCAAAACAACGGGGAGATACGGTTAAACAACAAGATCATTAAAATCAGACAACAAGCAAGGTATATGGGAGTTCAATTCCACCACAAGAGAGACTACAGTAAACATAATAAACGAGGAAAAGGAATAGCCTGCAAAAACGCCCACAAACTCTATAATGTGTGAAACTCAAAACGTCCATTGAAAAGTAGGACGAGAGTCCTAAGTGGCGCGTTCATTGCATGCCTGATGTACTGCTGAGAACTCTGGGATCAAGAACCAGAAAAATCAAGGATATAATCAATACTGCGCACAAGAAGCTGCTATTCAAAACGGCGGATGCCCTGTGGTTCTTCAGAAATACAGAATTGAGGGTAGAACTAAAAGCTAAAGGCTTAGTGCAAACAACAATGGACAGCTGGGAAAATATGGTCAAACGTCTTTCTGAACATCCAGATTGCAAGGCATGTAAACTCAGCCAAAACCGGACGAACATGGAGAGCCTAAACAAGAGGAAGGAAAACACACATCCGAAAGCCCCATTAACTCACCGGATCCATTTTTAAGTCAGAAGATTTAAAATTTGTATAAAGGAAAGAATTTGAAAAATGTCTTCGTTGACGATAACAATCAGTTTTTTCAGTACCTTCTATCACAAGGTGTTTTTCATGGACGTAGCTCTAAAATTTCAATGGAAAGGGTTTGCTGTACTTTGTTACGAAAACAAAGCCGGAAATAGGGTTGGTTTTTAAAGTTCTTGAAGAATGGGATCTAATCTTGTACTGTTTCGATGTACTGTGAGAGAACGTGAGGCGCTCCTGTCTTGTTTTGTTTGGGACGTAGCTATTAAGTCGCGACACTGTTGAAAACGTCTATTCGGGAGCCGGTGTTGAAACAGGCAGAATTGCATAAATTCGCTACATAACTTGTATATTTCGGTAGAAGGCAGCGTCACATGCATCAATTGCTTTAAAAGCAGTACATGGTTTCTCGGAAGAATCTATCTACCATGGTACGACAGTTCATACTGAGTCAGATGGCAATGATTTTGTTCATAAGAATTCAAGTATATGACTCCTAGTTTTTGGATTCGTTTAATAGTTTTCTTGACCATTTTGGTTTGACCTTGGAATTACAAACTGATTGGCAGCTATGACATATTCATGAGTCTGGAAGCGTGCTTCCAGTTCAGTGTTCAGATGATTGATAAAATTAAAAAAATTCTACGGTAGTGTTCTTCAGCTGAATCTGCCTGGTCATTTTCGCAATGATCAAGCCTTCCAGCCAAACGTGGTATAATTATTTCGCCGGGACACGTTTCCTGGACTTCTTAAAAAAATCGCGTGAATCCTTGTTCGTTTCTTAAAGATCTTAATATGGACAACAGGGATACATTAACTTTTTGTAATTGTTTAAATTTACCTTCTATCATGTGCTTTCTATCATACCAATGCAGTGTCGGATAGCTGGTAATTTGCAAGAGTATCATTACCAGTACTCTACTAAGGGAATGCGCGGCACAGTGCACATAAAGTGCTCTAGGAATCTATCTATTAATTATTGTTTGCATTCCCTTTAACCTACTACTGATCATAGCGGCACCATCGTAGCCCTGACCAACTATGGATTTGAGATCTAGACCATGTGAACAAAGTGTATTCAAAATCGTAGAAGACAAACCTTCGGTAGTAACATCCTCAACATGAATAAATCCTAGATAGTTTTCCGCTCTCCCTCATAACAGCTTTTTCCCGTGAGAGATCGGCGTACTTGAGACATAGAGACATTTGATCACGACGAAACCGATCCGAAGTGTCATCCACCAGAATCGCAAAATATTTAGCACATTTCACCCTTTCTATTTATGATCTCCTTTGTATTTCAAACGATGTATACATAGCCCGACTACTGTCGCTTTGATTAAGAAGGTACACTTTCAGAGACTCATCGCCAGAGCGGGCTCGAAAACAAAGAAGAGCCCTAAAACTACCACCATTATCTATGGGTTCTGATAATCTTATATATATTAGATTGATTGAGTCAAGTATTACTTTCTGGTAATCCATGATGTAATATTAATTGGAAGTGTATTTACTTTATGATTTGTTTCCACCCTTCTTAGGCCATCTTCAGACATACAAACTATTAATTCATGGGGAGCTGTATGGGTTCGTTTCAACTAGATATATTATTATTAGTGTGGAGTTAGGTGACCATATTGAGGCTGTCAGGGGTCGTATTTAGTGATATTAATGATTATATGGGAGAGAAACATTACCAGATAGGCGGAAGCAACGACTTGAAAACTGCAACGATGAGACAACGACAACTACGATATGGTAATGGCAAGCGTGAATAACGACAAGACAGCGGCAAAAGGTTTAACAATAAGAAACAATTATCATTAATTAATAACCACTAAGCCCAACAATGAATCCAGACAGACAACCAAATCAACAATGAAATCCAGACAGGCTACCAAATCACTTTTTCTTATCGTTCGTTTCCGATTAATTGTTGTTTGATCTCCTTCATTTGGTGGTCATGTCATGTCGTGTCGTGTCAGTTGTTGTCATGTCGTTGCTTCCGTCTGTCTGGTCGTTCACTCTCTTCCATTTAAGCGTTAGTGTTCCTAGATCCAACACTCCGTAGCCCCAATATGGTCACCTAACTCTACCCCACTAATTGTAACCTACTTCAAACGAACCCACACAGCGCCCCATGAATGAATAGTCGGTATGTTTGAAGATGACGCGAAAGTGTTGAAACTATATACCAGCTGTACTACAAGTGGCAAATCACGTAGTAAATACATTTTCAATTGATATTAAATCTGATATAACCTTGATTCTGGCGACCCCGTAATCTGCGGATGTCCACATAATATAACAATTTTTATGATAGTTTTCAATCTGCATTAAGGCATGTTCTTAATGCATAAGGATATTGCATTAAGCCATGTTCCAAAGCATTTTTCCAGAATCTGTATAGTTTTTGGGCCATCTCAGGGCTTGTTTTGGGAGAGTGCAGTGTACAACCACAATACCGGTTTCTGTTCTTATCATAAGTAATGCTCGTGCATGATTCTCAAACAAGGGGTGGGGAGAAATTAATTTTTATTATTTATATTGCACACATATCAATATGGTTGTTGTAGGTAAACACGTGTAGAACGCAATAATAGGTTTACACATTGTTGTTTATTGTTGCAACTATTTATAGGTAATACCTAAAAGCACTCTAATCGCAATTTTTACGACTAAGTAGTTACGACAATTGATAATGTTGAAGGAGTCGTCCAGCCATTTGAAAATGTGAAATACGGAGTTGTGAATGTTGAAAGTGATTGGGTGACGTTTACTGGATCTTAATCGTTGTCGCCAAAGTAATATCTGAAGAGGCGGTGACGCTGATCCTCACGGGTTTCTGGGTAGAACCATCCTTTTCCCGGTGTTGGTGATAGTGGCAAATCATCAGGTGCTGTTAAGGAAAATCGGCGAACTAGGTGATAATAGTGAATCTGCGGGGTTGACTTGGTTGTGGAATTGAGTTTGGTAGCTTTACCACAAGGCGCGACGCCGCCCGTGGGCGACGTAGGCAGATGGGTCTCTTTGGGATTGTTTTGGCTTCGTTGGTTCCTTGTGAACGACTCTTTGTCGTAATCTTCTTCCTCTCACGACGTCCTCCTCATTTACGCATCGGAGACATGGACAGTAGAAGGGTGAGTTATAAACGAATTGCGCGAAAAAGAAAAGAAACATGAAGTTGAGAAATTCAAAAGAGTCTGCAGAGTTATAGGATGTGTTCTCAAACATTTGTTGTGGAAAATATTTGTTGTGGATTTAAATTTTTGTTGATGAAATTAATTTTTTACTTAGCGTTACTTTTGAACAAATCAGTCTGACGGTTGCGATAAACGTTCGGTGGCCCTAACATAGATATGATCATTTTTATTGTTAATTATGCCTTCGGAAAAAGCGACACATCATGTCACACCAATAGAGTACAATTCCCAAATTAGGCGTGGACCTCTTATATGGAATTCGCTGGCGAAAAGTTGTTCCTGACGGTCGCTGTCCAGTGGTACTTGGCGTCTCTCGGCAGTATGATGGGCGTGGAATGAAGGAACCCCTCGCTAAAAAAGTAGGTAGGTTCGAATTGCGCCCAATATAAAAATTTCTTTGATCCGTTAAAATTTCTGATGATCAAAGTTGCATTATTTTATTGATGAAAGCATAAGTGGTGATTCGCATAAACAGCGGTGTTAGGAGCTTTACACCACAGAAACCTTAGAAGCATTGCACTGGAAACGCCTTTTGCTAAAATGCGTGGAACTATTATCCAATCAAATTCGTCGAAAACACAAACGGGTGCAAAGTGTAACTGACTATTGAAAATGAGTAAGGGAAATATACTCATTTTCAAATAATAACAAAAACCGTTCGTAAACGAAATCTCCCGATATGAAAATATTCTATCTATCTGTAAAAATGCACACATACATGTTTATATGGTAAACATGCCGCTATATCTTGCACAGCCTGCGGTCGGCGAACATCTTAAAAAGGAGTATTTCCGTGTTGAGGCATAGTATATAGGATTATTTTTTACTCACGACTAGGAGCCTTTGAAGTTTTTTGCGGGATTTGAGATGATTATTTTAAGCGTATTAAATCTTTATTTTATCGATTTATATTAGTCTTATTTCTTTAAATAATAGTTATTACAATGGTTTGGTGATTTGCTAAATAATATTTCTAGAACCGAATTAGATTTGATTAGTCAATTTACTTTACGTTAGGGGATTACTCATTGAATTGATAAATTATTAGAGAATTGCTTATTGCAATTGTTAATTAATTGAATTAATGGGATATGATAATCCGATATTAGGTTGTTATCCACAACCCCCATCCTTGATTCCAAACATTATGCACACTTTCCGCAGTGCTCTTGCTAAGGTTCTGCGGAAATCAGAATATATTAACGAAGAATGCTCTCTGAACTTTGCCTGGAAACTTAAAATCTTTGTCTGGCATCCAATAACACGTCAAATCTTTCGTATATACTGCATACCCAAAACTGGCATTTGAAGTTTCCTCACCCTCGTTTCCAAAGCTAGTAAGCTAGTGGGTGGAAATGCAGACAGATGGAGACAAACCATTTTATTCACTTGATTCGTTCATTGTTTTTGTTGTTGATAAAAAACCCAAAATTGATGGGGCGGGGGGGGAGGTTAAATTTCTATCATTTCTATCTCTTTCTTCCCACACTGTTGCACCATTTTTTAGGCTTTTCTTTAAGATTTCATTTTGGCGATGTGTTCCTACTAATGTAATTTTACGTTGATGTACGGTTCTCTGTCTTATTTATTAAGGTTCCGAATACGATTGTTTATTTTCTGTTTATTTTCGATGCACCATTATGAGTGGAGATAATAATATTTAAAATGTGTGTTTTGTGAGTTAGCTAATTTCTATCATTTTATATCATATTTAAGACCTTTCTTAGGACTTTCATAACTAGGGAATTATCGGTTTATTGATTGAACAATTTTGATGGGCATCTATATAATATATAGTCTACATTTTTTTTATTGTTTTCTAAACTACGAATTTTTAAAAGTTAATCTTTAATCATAACCTAAATGGCTGGGTTTAAATGAGCCATTTCTCCATATTGAAAAATGATATTTTTATAGTATGGCATGGTATTTTTTTATAGTATTCTTATGGTACAAAGAAATAATTGTTTTAATTTTTTAATTATGACGAATGAGATGAAATGAAATTAATATCTGAAAAATATGCGGATCTAGGTTGTAATAAAACACAATAAAGTAATTCTTTTACTATATATTTTACACATTTAGAAATCGTTTCCTCTGTATAACATTATAATTTGTTTCCAGTTTTTCTTTTTTCTATTATTTTTCTAAAGTTATAAATTACACAATGTGTTGTTTTGATTTAGATTCAATGCTAAACTCCTTCTTCTTCTTCATTTTATGGGTGAAAAAAAAAGGTACACATTACTTTAACTGGCATTTCTGGATTTACCAGGAACAGATTAAAAATAATCTCTTACAGGAAAACAAATCATTATCAACAACTAGGCAATTTTTTTCTTTTTCATCTATTTACTGATTATTGTACTTTATACAAAACATTTGCTACCATAAAATTAATATACATAGAACATTAACAAAATTTTTATATGTTTCACTCAGAAATGCACTTTATGAATTAACAATCTACTGCCGTTTTTTAATTAATATTTAATGTCATTTTAACTGATTAAATAATATTGTATAAAATAATTACTTTTTTAATTCATTAAGCACATATTTATAATGAAACAAATTTATAGTTATATGTCAACGACTGACTAACAAGATTAGTTTAAAGATGGTCACGTGATTAATTTTATAGTTTTTACGCATCGAGGAAGTGGCATACAAAGTCACGTATTTATAAACATGTGTCCCTATATATTTATATCACACTTGTAGGTGACAAATAATGCTGTACTACTTAATCTTAGTCAATTAATGAGTCATAAGTGAAATTATAATTTTTTGTCAAATATCTTGTCAAGTTGCGCTTAAATTTGCAATGAGTGATGTAGTGAGTGATGCATACTACACATTTAATCAAATCACTATGAAGATTGTCCCGTAATGATTTGTAAATATTGTCCCATAATCACAACATTTGTAAATGTTGTACAGTAATGATTTGCAGTGGTAGAATTTTGACGTCGTAAAGCGTTGTGATCAGGATCCACCGAGATAAAGCATGTTTCACACCAAGAGAAATATCTAATTGGACTTACTCTGAATACTGTGTTATTAAAAATCAGCATTTAGTTAGAGAATCACATTTTCAACAGAAATTGAAAACGCTTATTAGATCCAAAAGAATTACGACAAAGAGATTTTCGATTAGATGGAAACTTGTTTCTATCACCACCATAAGTTTCCATAGATAAACGAAAATAACCAAAATTTTCCATATGGTTGTTTCAAAACCATATAGAAACATGATTCCACGACCATTACCACCATATGGAAATAAGTTTTCATGTCGGAGATAAGAGATGTGATGTGTGCAGAGCGAAGATCAATTTAATTTTTTCCGTAAAGTTCGCAATTAGTTTAGAAACAAATTTGTCGATGATGAGTGGGCAAAGGAATAAATAATTCGTAATTCTGATGAGAAATCTGGGATACAACAATGGCGCTGTGACTGGCGAGCGCAAAATGAGAGTATTGACCCAAATGTCGTCACAAATGTGGGTCTATGATGGATGGGGTACATTAAACAATATTGATATTAAAAGGATGAAATTGAACTTAAATTAAGCACATATTTATCATCATTCCAAAAAATTATAAATGTAAAAAAATAATAATTCCAAAACTTTCAACATTTAATAAGTTTGTTTGAATCGGTATACTTGATACCAATTACAAAACAATTTTTTCCGGTTCTAACCCAGTGATTCTCAACGACCTGTCCGCGGAGAAATTTGACCGGTCCGCAGAGTTAATAAAAATCTTATTCAAAATATAATATTTTTTTTGTTAAAAAGATACCGCCGGTTCGCAAGATTATTTGACAACTTTAACCGGCCCGCAGAGCAAAAAAGTTTGAGATAAATTTTGTTAATGATAATTAAATACCTGGACACTTAGTAGTCCAAAAGACTCACCTGCCGACAAGTCTTGGCGCCATGTTGGACGGATTATAAATATTCTACTATACTTATAATCGCGTTCGGAACATTTACCAAACAAGAAAAATATAATCTACAAGCTAAAATTAACATGCCCTTCTCAGGTATCATTAAATACTTCTGATTGTAATTAGTACTTTAATTGAAACCTGCGTCTATTTAACCATGAAACTACGACTTTCCTCAACAATGTTTTGACCGAAGCAAGAAACTTTCGCAATCTAAACATTTATGTAAGATATTTGTAGTACACAAATAACGATACAGAATATACCGATATATCCAATGGAACAGTTCCGTAAAAATTTTTATAAATTATTTAAATTTCTGTAAATTATATCCTAAAATAGAAAATAGCTTACGAAATTCGCTAAAAATTCTTACATTTTTCAAAATGAGCAGAGAGATTGATCGAAGGCTGAAGGCTATCCGCGTTAAAAATTTTTTAATTCAAAATATAACAATATCTTTTATTATCCTAGGTGAATCTAGATTGTAGTTGACATTTTCAAACACTTTACCATTGATAATTAGCTTGCCTCTAAATGTACTTGAAGTTCTTCATATGCTGTGGACACAGTTTTTGGAATTTTTCCTAGACATCACCAACTTATGCTAAATACGACAGTACCTGATCATGCAGTTTTCTCGATTGAGTAGGATTTCTACGCATCTTCTCTCGCATCAATATTTCGGACAACTCGGGTCCCAAAGAATGTTTGAAAAGTAAGCATGATAAGGAATCACCTTGCCGAACCGCCAAGTTTTTTTCGAATTCATTTGAGAATTCATTTTGGGCTTTAATTTTGCAGCTTGACAGGTCTAATATCATATTTACCAATCGCGTGAGTTTCTTTGGTATTCCCATCTCGTTTATGTCGTGTATGGCATCTGGACATCAATATAGATGGTGGAGAATGCATTTCCTAAAAGATTAGAGACCGAAGTTTCCCTTGGTGAGGGCGAGTGTAACGCTGAGATTTGTCATCGTTTTAATTTAGTTCTACTGTATATATTTTTGTACAATTATCATTCAAGAGTCATCTATTTTATTTAAGATGACAAGATTCTTTGAAGAGTTTAGTGGTTTTTTGTGTGCTATTCGGGCAAGTTGCAAAAATTGCAAATGTTATGTAATACTTAAAGTTTCATTTCAACTTTTATTCATGAAATAAAATGTAATGTATAAAGATTCAGAACATTATACTCGTATATCTGTTAAGCTAGAAATTCACCATGAGAATCGAAGAGTAACATTATTTCTTCGGTCGATAAAAAAACAAGGTCGATGACGTCAATTATACAACTTATAGGTAGCAGAGGGAATCGTCGCTAATTGATGGTAATCATTTGATAGCACAGCGCTGT
Source organism: Adranes taylori (assembly GCA_009867245.2). Lineage (NCBI taxonomy): Eukaryota > Metazoa > Arthropoda > Insecta > Coleoptera > Staphylinidae > Adranes > Adranes taylori. The sequence goes on from WYDF02313623.1 coordinate 19,299, forward strand.
GTGCCAATATTATCAGTGGGAATACATGTGGTAGTAAGTCAATAGTTATTGACAGTGCACCGTATGATATTGTAAATACGTGTGAGTAAAGAAAGTAAATCTGATTGGGCATGAATCCATTATTGCAGAGAGTAATTATTAGAGTAGGGATGATAGGTAATTAGGTGAGAATACAGTAGAAAGTAGCAATTTACTTGAACTTTAAAATGATACATCTTCCTTATTTTAAATAGATTTGATAGAAGTCAGTACTTTTCAGTGTTCGCTATGAATACGTATATGTGGTCTAATTCAATGATTCACATCCTACTAAATAGATTTCCATGAAATTTGGTACATTGGGGTAGGATTCTTTTAGCCAGATTTCCAAACAATCTGCGCCTCATTGAGATAAAATGGCGTAAATTGAATTTTCACATACATCAAACTCAAAATAGAGAGCTGCAAATTACTACATTCATCCGATTTAAATTTTAATATAATGTTACGTTGCCACATCTATACTTGAAATGTATTGATATCTATGGTTATCCGATTTAAATGTTAGTAATATAACGCAACATTGCCACGTCTAATTTGTTTTTGTAATATCTCCTAAACCATTGAAGATCAAAAAAAATCAAATAAGTTTTGGTAATTAATATCTTAGGGAATGCTTTTACTTCAGTTTGAAACACTTTTTGTCAATGAAGACTTCCACATATGCAGAGTATTTATAATTTTGGAAATTTTGCGACTCGAAACGATTCCACACCTTTGTTGTTTTTTAATTTCTATATCGATGCTTTAATGTTCAAGCGATACAGGTTGTTTAAAAAAATAACCATTTAGTTTCGGAAAGGAATCAAAAGTGCATCCCCCGCATTCGTAAATCAAGTATTATTAGTTTTATTACAACTAGTCTATAAGTCGTCTATGTATTAATTTGGACATCACTTAAGTTGCAAAAAAATGACAATTGATTCATTAATGCCTTCTAGGATAATATAAATTAATATTTTATTCACGTGACCATTTATAAGTAATGGAATGTATAAGTATTTATACAGCTGTAACAAGATATATGTAATTTTTAATCAAATTTCGATTAATTATATTTTAACTTAAGCGCAGCATTATCTTTGAATCTGAATATCATTGGAATTGAATAATGTTTTTGTTCTCTATTGTACCATTGCATATTCGATTAACTATTTTCTATTCTATTAATATTAACAACGATCCGTTAAGGACTTATAAACGTTTCTGTTCTTAGTCTTTTAAACGTTTCTGTAGTAATATCATTAGCAAGTTATAAATACAAATTCTCTGTAATTATATGAAAAAAAAACAATAATTTCGACAAAAAAATTGTGTCAAATCCTGTATCCGGACCAATACAAAGAAAATATTACTGGAATAAATGGACTAACAGTTGGAACTTGCTAACACATCTCAGATACATAATGAGGAACATAGGTCATCACAGATTGTCCAAATTTATAATATAATGGTCAACTGTGGACAAAACTCCGGACGAGAGGGAATCTCAGTGTTAGATATCTGAAATAATTCATGGCTTTCTAAATTAATTTATTACTAATGTCTGTAACACTGTCTTATTTTTTATGCACAATTGGGCATGATAATCTTTTAGGGCAATTGGACATGATAAAGTACGATCGGACTGGACCCTATAGCCTTTATTGTTTAATTTATATTCGGAATTTATTAAGAATTACGGAATTGATGTTGGTGTAATACCAAGTTAACGGAATGCCCATAAATAATATCAGATATGCAGATGATAATACTATGTTAATAACTTCCAGCGTCAATAATCTTCAAACGTTATTGGATACAGTTAAATAATGGAACTAAATCTGAACGTAAAGAAAACAAGATGGATGGTATTCAGTAAATTCTAAACAGTGTTCGGCAAGCATTTGCAATTGACAGTGGGCTCGTCAGGATAGTACAGCATTTCATATACCTTACGTGTTATTTGAACGAATCTGGTGAAAATGGGCAAAGAAATACGATGCAGAATAGAGCAGGCGAGAGTAGTGTTTTATGAAAATGAAGAGGGTTCTTAGCTCTCGTGACCTATCAATAACCTAAGATTGCTTCGCTGTTATGCCTTCAGCATACTTTTGTATGGAATGAACGCGTGGACGCGCTTACAAATGCTATGTGTAGGCGGTTCGAGACATTTGAAATGTGGACGTACAGAAAAATATTAAGAATTTCGTGGATGGCGCGTAAAACTAATGTGGAGGTGCTGGCTCAAATCCAGAAGCAGACAGAACTAATAAATACAATAAAGCAGCTGAAGTATTGCGGTCACGCGATATGAAATGATAAGTATGCGTTTCTTCAAACCATTGCGGGCCGTTGGAGCCAGGGAGGAAGAAAAAAACGTCATGGTTGGAGATCTTGAGACAATGGTTCAATCTATCTACTAGAACATTATTTCGAATTTCAGCTAATAAAATAAGATTGCAGTTACTGCTTGCCAACGTACTTGGATTACATGGAAGAAGAAGAAGAAGAATTTATTTGAAATATTATTTCATTTTGGAAGCCAGAATTCTCGGTAAAAAACTTTCCAGCATTTTTCTGATCTGTGGGAAGAAATAATGCGTTTTTCCATCATTCATAGGTCTGGTTGCATTCTTATCAATTCGTTTATGATATTTATAAAATGGCTACCTGTTTAGTTAGGAATTCAGTAACTTTTTGATTCGTTCTACGCTTTTATAAAACGTTTGATTTTCGAAAATAATAAACATTGATAGTGCAAACAAATATTTTGTTAGAGCTTGTATATTTCGGAACACTTATATGTGTTAACCAATTTTTGAGAATAAAATTGTTAAAGGAAAAATTTTACGCTAAATGTGTCTCAGCATTTATAAAATAAATTTTAATTTTACGCACAATTAAAATATAAAGTGTCATTCTTATCACATTTCTAATAATTTGAAAACTTTTATATCAAGTCAATTATAAAAATTCAACTCGTTAATAATTCTTAACTAATATGAATTTACTGCATTACAAATTAAATTACTGTTTCAAAGAATTATTTACGAGAGATTTTTTTATTAAACCAAATTAGGAATTACTTCAATGATGCCATTTTACGTGTAAAATATTATTACATTTATCAATTTTTTTTAACTATTTGCAAAATTTTTAACATCATTCGGTCGCTCAAATATTATTGTTTTTAAAACTCAAAATATAATCTATATTTACAAAAAATTTTATTACATTAGAAATAAAAAATACAATTTAATTATTAATATGTTCAGATCTGTTACAGCTTAATGTTTTCGACATCTAAAATCGATTAAATAATTTTATCTATTAATGGAAAAGTTAACGCATGAAATTGTATTATTGCACCAATTCAATTTATAGTTTATTTTTTACATGAGTTTCTGGTTTTCAATAAAAAATAAAAACATGTTTTTTGTACATTATTTTCAATTTGAATTAAAAATGCTGATTCATAAATTACGAATAATTATTATAATGATTAAATATTATTTTCTTACTTAATTTGTATTTTCGCAGATTTTTGTTTATTCATATAAATGTTTTATAGAATATTCATTTCTTTTACATAATATACGAGGTGTGTCTAAATAATTTGGTGAATTCTTCGACATTTTAACGGAAAAGACCAGGTGGCCCGTCTATTTCTTGCCTTATATTTAGAGCGATACGCGTAAACGCTGCATGCGGTGGGGAGTGCACCTGGCAGTTAAGATTAGCTAGATGGTACTGATTTAACATAGTCAGTGTGAGCGTGTTCGTAAGCCATACTTGATATAGCATAGAAGAATTCACGAAGCAAACCCATTGGTAATTAATTTTCACGCCAGATTTAACTTACGGAATCTACGAAACAATTGAACATATTACTGGGTTTTTTCATCTTATCACAAAGGAAAATAAAATAGTTAATCGGCAGTAAGTAAACGCTTATGCTTTAGTAAATTACCTCTGATAGCAGTCTTGTACTCACATTCAGAACAATGAAATGGTTTTCACCACTGTGTAAGCGTTTGAGTAATTAAACTACTTTATACTTTTAGCAGAAGTCTTATACTCGCATATGGAACAATGAAGCCGTATGTCATCAACATGTTGGAATTTATGCCTTACTAAATTCCTCTTCGTAGTAATCTAGTAGTCACATCCAGCACAATGAAATGGTTTGTTCCCGGTATGTAGTTTTAGTTTATGGTTTTAAGTAGTCTTATAATCACATATAGAACAGTGAAACGGTTTATCACCAGTATGAACACGACTATGCATCATTAAATTACCTCTATAAGCAGTCTTATACTCGCAGAAGGAGCAATGAAATCTTATCTCCAGTTTGTTAGCGTTTATGGTTTAATAAGCTACTCTGATCCGATGTCCTAAACTCGCATTCTGAACGATGATACGGTTTATCACCGCTATGTAAGCATTTATATTTTATCAAATTAGAGTCGTGAAGTTTTATACTCGCAATAGAAACAGTGCAATTGTTTTGTTTTGCATATTGACATTTATAAAGTTGACCAACCGTCCTCCGTTTGGAAGTTCTGTTCTCCCTCAAAAAGTGTCTTTCTAGATGTCCTACATTTCGATAAGTAAAAGCTAATTTATAAATATCTAGACAACAATTTTTTTTTTCAAATGATGGAAACCCCCCGTTATATATTCAATTGTTTAGAAGGTTCTGTAAGTTGAATCTGGCGTGAGAATTAATAACCACTGGGATTACTTCTTGAACTCATCTATGCTATATCAAGTACGAACACGCTCAGTGTGAGTTTACGAACACGCTCAGTGTGAGTTGTACTGTCACAGTGCAATGAAGCAATATTTTAATATGAAGTTCTGCTATAAATTGTTCAGAGTATTGGAAGAAACGCATGGAATGTTAATACAAGGATATGGGGAAGAAGCCGTGAGTAGAAAATGTTTTTTCGAGTACTTTAAATGCATTTTCGGCGGTATAGAAATGAGTGAGTATAAGACGGGCTCGACAATTAGAAACCCACACAATTTTGAGGGAGTGCGATGCACACTAGCATCAGATCGTTGACTGAAACAACGTTTGATGACAAACGAGTTGAGAATTAGATCATGCTTTGTTCGTGATGATGAGAAACCATAAAAATGGAACTCAGTGGAGATTTTATTATCACAAGTACGGTGTTTCTATTTTCTGATTAAGACCGTACTTTTTGCAAAACGTTGAGGCAACCAGACCAGTAAGAGTCGCTGTAAGTGTGGCATTCAAAAGACAATGTTGATTGCTTTCGTCGGGGGCAAAACTCTGTTTCATCTATCGTTCTTGTTTCAAATAGCTAAACTATAAACGCACAGATCATGAGCTGTACAGAACTGGACAGTGGAAATTATACGACTACGCACCTGATTCGTGCGCGGCAATTCTTAGTTCTGCTCTCAAACACCTACATTTGGTAAATATGGGCTACATGCTGTTAAGATGAAAGATAAGCGTTTTTTAGATACACAAGCTTTAGGCTTTGGTGCCAGTTTCCAGAAACTCTATGAACGTTGTGAAAATTATCATGATTTGTAATGCTGTTATTTTAAAAGTTAATACCATTTAACGTACTTTTTAGATACACAGCGTCGAATAATTAAAATAATAAGTGTAATATTATCTTACGAATATATAAATTTTACAAACGGAAAGATTCAATATTAATATAATAAAGAAATACTTTTATTTATGAATCAACATTTTTTAATTTTATTTTAAATCATTTCATATATAAATAAGTATTTCATATTTATAATAAATTGTTTGCCCCTTTTTATTTAAATTAAATTAAGCCATAATAAGCGAAAATTAATTTCTATTTTTACCCTATCTATAATACACTTTTTGTCACTGGTCGTTTTGTCTCATTTTGGTGGTTTTATTTATGTTCACATTATTAACAATAAATTTTTATTTAATTATTTATAAAAGATACCTATTAATGTAGTAACTAATCACGTGTTTTTCTCAATATTAAACGGCCGGCCATACCCTGAAACAAAGAGAAATAATATCAGAATGAACATATTTTTAATTTATAACATAAAAAAATTAATTCATTTAACATATTTCTGATAAATAATATGGTTTCTCAATCATATTTCGTTAATTAAATTCATTACCACATTAATTCAAATACACGTTAATTAAATTCATTCTACTAATCACATAGATCAATTAAACTAAGCAGCCCAAATGTTGTGCTCTTAGGTTAGGTGCAATCTTTAGGGAGTGGATATGTTATGGCTCTTTGGATGCTTTGAATTTTTCCACCAATAAAAATCCATTTCTTCTTGAAATTTAAATGAAAATTTTTATAAATTTTTAAACATTTTTAATTTTTAAATAAAGAAAATCATGTTGAGGAACTAAGAACGGCTGTATACCAATGTCCGGCTGTATACCAGTTGTGCGTCAACTAATAATTTTGGCGAAATAAAAAAAAATCCAAATAGCGGCTCAAAATTTTAGACTTTATTTTACTAGTTGCAGTCCAAGTTCGCGTAATCACTAATTTTTATAGAAAATGGCAAGTACGAAAAATAAACTATAATAACAATAATACAAAACATAATAGAACTAATCTGAAACAGGTACAGATTTAATTTAGATAAATACAGATTTGGTTTAGTTTTAATTCCTAGATCGAAGACACAGACCAGTTATATAAAGAGATTTTATTAAATGTTACAACGTTTATCAACATAGATTTATTACTTAATTTTAGGTGTTGCTATAAATGTTTTATTTGATATTTAAAATGAATGTTTAAATTTATAAAACTAGTCTAAAAATACAAGTGCGTACTCAACTTTTATTTCAAATAAAATAGCATGTAAAAAAGGCATAATACGTACTTGTATTCGGGGAACGTATATAGCACCGTCTGGTGAGAATGTTTTGTTTAGTATTGTAGGTTTCGAAAGTAAATGACTTTTTATCGGATGTGTAATTGAAAATGGATTTCGAAAATGGGCATCAAAAATGGTTTATCCTTGGTAACCGGCAGCGGATTTAGTTCAGGCTTGGTTAAACAGTCTTAGTGCCAATTTTTTATTTTACTACTGTATTAGTATTTTATTCGGTTTTGTTTCTTATTTTTCATCTGCTCCATAAATTTGGACGGAGTTTGTTACTGCAAGGCGGCGGGGAAAATATATTACCTTCAAGTGACAAGACCCGTGGATTTAAAATAAAATTAAACTTATGGGAAGATAATGTTGTAAAGGGGAACCTTGATATGTTTGATTTACTGGCGGGACCTTAAAGTGAAGATGGATACCAATAAATTTCAAGTTTCATCGTATACCACTTAGAGGAGCAGTCCAGAGGAACTGATTATTATTTTTCATCTCTATGATTGAACAAAGAATCCATTCTCTCAAACTTCCATTGATCCTTTGAACCTAACTTTAAAAAAAAGAAGAAGAACTTTGTGACTTTCAATCGGATGGTTAATTGCAAATAAGATTTGATGACATGGTTTTGAACAAATTCAGGGTTTCTGTTGAAACTGAATATTTAATAATTCATAGGAGAGCAATTAATATATTGCACCTGGCATTAAAATATATTGATTGCTAACTGGTTACTTTCCGAATTTAATAGGTGTATTCAAATTCGAATAGCATCAACTTAGCCGGATGATTATAAGCACAAAACTTAACAACGACTTTAATTTGTGTACAAATAAGATAATCAACTATTTAAACTAATTAATTGCATAAATAATACCTACATAAGTTGGTTTAAAAAAACTATTTTATAATTACTTTAACAAATTGCCTAAATTATACAACTATTTAAATTAACGATATTTTCGTATTCATTATGTCATTAAAATGACAAATTTTAGTATTTAAAAAATAAATAAAAGTAAATCACTATTATTTGAAATTAACTGTTTCACTTTTCAACGCAACTAATTTCATATAATTAAATGTGTAAGACATTTAAATGAGGTTATTAAACTTTACTACAATATTTTATAGTTTACTTAAATACTCAAAGAAATTTTTACTATTTATGGTGAAATAGAGAACTACGGAGGGATTTATTTTGTCCCCTGCTTTAGTCTTTGTCAACGATCCAAAATTTAATTAAATCACTCAAAAGGTATCTTAAATTCAGCAACAATACGTACTAATAAAAGTATTTTTTTTAGAATCAGTAAAAGCATCTAGAATCTCTCGATATGATGTATTATATAGCACATTATTCACTCAAATTATCTAATACGCGCTATCTCAACAATAGGAGGAGCTGACAAATGAGCCTGGCTATTTATTAAAAGAATTCATTACACAAGAGCTGCTATTTACTGTAGAAGTGACGGCAGATTTGGAGTCAATTACTGCAAAGAAAACCTACATTAAAAATCAATAAAAATTATCAGTAGATGGGATATTAGAGTGTTGCCAGCAGAAATATACGAGGGCTATCCAGATAGTAAATTACGTTTTGGCGTGGCAAGGCGAGGGGCGGGGCTAGCGGCACCACTTTAGTATCAGCGGGTATGGGTTATTGAGCGTATGCTTACTGAGTACCTTTACTCAGTAAGCATCCAACTGTGGTATCATGCGGTTTATGCTGCTTCTGCTTTGTTCATCGCGTGAATTTTTAAAATTTGTGCTGCAATATAAAATCCCGCTTGTTGCGAGGTGCGTTCGGCGATTAGGAACAACGTAAAGAGTCGTAACTGGGGACGAGACTAGGGTAAAACATGTGACTTGTGAGACCAAAAAACAGTCTATCGAGTGGGGACACACAAGTTCTCCCAAAAACCAAGGAAATATTAGCAAACTCTACCATCAGTAAAGATCATGGCGACTGTTTTTTGGGACAAGATGGGTGTAGTTCTGGTGGATTTCCTCAAACGCGGTTCAACAATAAACTCTGTGAGATATTGTGAATCACTGAAAAAGTTAAGAAGAGCGATTCAAAACAAGCGTCGGGGAAAATTGATTTCC
>WYDF02313624.1:3294-14825 GCA_009867245.2 Adranes taylori
AGGAGACTAGATCCCCAGTTGGGTTACCCCAGTGTCGCAGCACATAGTTGTATTAGTTGCCACCCTTTTTTCACTTCCTTACGTCTTTTATAAAGTTTCCTCATATCTCTTTGAACGTGGCAGTCACTCAATTCTTTAAGCCCCTCTTTTTCAAACTCCCGCTTTGCTGATGTAATCTAGTCTGGTTGCTCTTGTGTCTCTCTGTAATATTTTCCTCCTAGCCTCTTTTCGTGCGCTCATATCATAGTCGTCGTCGTATCATTCGTTCATCCTAGTGTCGTTCTTATACCAGAGCGTCTCCTCTGTGACTTTTAACAATGCAGCCTTAAGGTCGTGCCAATGTTCTTTAGGATCTTCATACTCAGAAGCAAAGTTGTACTGGTTTTCTTCTTCTCTTATACCCTCCTGTTGTACTTTCGACGTCAAATACAATACTAACGTATAATACACAAAGCCAGCGGGCTGACCTTTTTAGCGGCCCATTTTTTTTAACAAACGCGTGCAACACAGTTAATGAAAGGATAAGGTGTCTCGCATAACACATCCATATTTCACGGTGATATCTGCACTTGGTCCAAGAGGTATAAATAGAAAAGTCTAAAAATGTCCCAGGAAAATCATACTAAAATTAACATTTACAAAATAATTCAAAACTCAAAAACTAAAAGTCGTAGATCTTTCGTTTAGTTCTTTTTGGATACGTCCTAAAATGATCTTTCAATCATGTGCCGCACGTTTATTCCAGGACTATCCATATAGTCGAAAAAAATTGTTAATTGAAGCCATGGATAGGACACATTCTCCACTTTCACGATCCAGCATATGGATTTGAAGATTTTATCGAGCCGAGAAAAAGGTACAATAGATGGATCTTGCAGGATCACCTTTATTTACATTTTTCTCACAATGTAGAAAACTTGTCGATTACTAATTATTTTTTGCCCAAATGAACGATTTTTTCAAATTTACCGCACTTTAAAATTCGAAAAATTTCACTTTACACAGAGACATATAACGACGCATATAAAAATTTTTTCAAATAAAAAATCTAGCTAGACAAACAAATCAACTTTCAAGGTCTATCAACTGTCAAAGTCAATCAAGGTCTTACTTAGAAGCACGAGAATATTAACAAAACGTAAGATTTTTAAAAATAGAACCAAGTGATTTAACCCTGTACAGTTTTGAGCCGAGGCCCTTTTGAACTTACTTATAGCACGATTTTTTTTGAAAACTAATATTGTACCATAATATTTTTACAAAATGTGCCTTTCTGTTATACTTTCCACGTCAAGTACAATATTAGCGTATAATGCACAAAGCCAACGGGCCTTTATTTTTAGTGACTTGGAACAAACGTTTTTTGGAACAAACGCGTGCAAAGCATTATTTACGTATAAACGAAAGGATAACGTGTCTAGCATAACACATCCAAATTTCACGGTACTAACTGCTCTGGGTCAAGAGCTATGAATAGAAATATCTAAAAATGTCAAATAAAAAACATACTAGAATTAACGTTTTTTTTTGCCGTGAAATGAAAATTTCAACAAATCACAAAATAATTCCAAACTCCAAAACTAAAAGTCGTACATCTTTCGTTTGTCACGTTTTGGAAACAACCTAATATGAGCTTTCAACTATGTGCCGCACATTTAGTCCAGGACTATACATATAGTCAAGAAAAAATGTCAATACAACCCATGGAATGGATACATTCTCCAGTTACACCCCATTTTCAGTTAATATTATTTTGAAATAACAACACCTAGCCTATTCAATGGCTACATTCAGCACGTATCTAACGATCCAACATATGGATTTGTAAGTTTTCATCGAGTCGAGAAGAAGGTGCAATAAATCTTGCAGAAACACCATTTTTCACATTTTTACTCTGAAAATGAAAAACTTCTTGATTTTTTGTGTTTTTTTTTTGCCCAACTAAAAAATCTAGACAATCAAAATTCCTCAAACACCATCACTAGGCCCGTGTAGGCAAGATCTAAAATATAGTGTATTCGTAGTAGAATATCCCTTTAAATTGCAGGAATATTATAATTTGACTTCAACATAAAACTGAAAGAAAAAATTAAATTAAATTAAAGTCAATTCTTGAACTTCGAAGATATTTAATATCAATGACGGCTCTTTTGCGGCTTTGTAACTACGGTGGAGCTATCGCTAGATCAACGTGAGTGAGTGAAACGCAGCTTAATGCTAATTAGGTAAATCTCGCTTTATTGCAACAAATCATCAGTCTTTATAGTAAACTTAACAATATCAAAGTATACGTGATATTTAACTAAATAAATGAAGGTGTATATTGCCCCTTTTGGTGTAGCACACCTATGCGTTTTGCTTCATTTCATTAGAACAATTGTGATACTACATATTTAAAAGTCATCGCACTTGACTTCAACGAATATGCATCAACGTTCGCTTGCTGATATGATGATATGAACATAGTATATATTTTGAGTACAATATCTACGTACTCACGAGTAGTAATTTGTTTTTCTAAATATCCTCTTGATAATGAATTTAATTATATATTTTTTAAGATGAAATCTCGAACTATGGAAAATAATAGATGTCTTCTGACACGTTCGTACTATAGTGATTTTCTTTATTAAATGAGATACAGGGCCAAGTACATAGAATTGTGTTTCCCTTTTCTTTATGATCTTTACAATTCTGATTCTTTGCTTGTTACGTGATACTGTTTAGAAGATTCCTTTATTGATATGGACCACCGTAACAAGCATACAAGTGTCAATGCAATACAAATACTTCTGACTTTCAGAATTCTAATAACTTATTTAGTAATGGAAAATTAATTAAGATCATAATGCCGATAAATTTATCTTATCAAACGTAATGATTTCAGCTTTGTAATGCTTCTTTGCATTACATTCTTTATTAAAAACTTTATTTATTTGTATTATTGGTACTAATAACAGATAACCAGACATGTTTCTGAATACGTAATGATCACGTTTACCATATTCCATAAATTTATAGAATTCGAAAATTATCTGTCAACGAGGGCACTCTCTAAAATATCTCGACGAGCAAGTAATGTTTACGAACAACTCAATTAAGCTACCACGAAATGTCAACATCAAAGTGTACTTGTAAAGCCCAAAACAGGATGCCAGGTATAAATAACCATCTATTTAGTATACAACTAGTAAAATCATATTTACAATTTGTCTCATTTGTATGGTTAGGAGAGCAACGTTAAATATCTTGAAAAAAAGAAGGTGTAAAAGAAACTGAAATGAAACCAGTTTTGAGTAAATAATAACACTGTTGCTTTGCTTTTACTGGTCCACATACACGTTATGACTTTATTAGTACATCAAGTTTGTGATGGGTGTTATGACTATAAGAAAAGATTTACATACTACAAAATATTTATATGAGTTGTATTTTAATATTAACTTATATTTTATTCTATTAAATAAAATAAATATATCAAAATTAAGTCAAATATCAAAACCCAACATACAGAGTGAATCTCAAAATGTTAAAGAACTTAGCGGGTAGCCGATTAAAAATAAATGTGGGCAATATGTCAGAAACGAATTCCAGTTTAGCTTCAGAAAATATATCGTGAACTATTCCACCACCCCATCTTTCGATACTGAAAGTTGTAACAGGTTATAGTTGTTTTTATAACATTATGTCTGATGGACTATAAAAACTTTGCAATGTCTAGGAAAATTACAACACAAAACAACAGATTAAAGGCGACAAGCATTAATCTTTTTCTTTACTTTTATGCTTGCCTAAACGTGAATTTTATTGTCTTAGTATTTATAAAAAATTAATGACTCGAACCGTCGTCGTTAATTGACTGACATATTTAATTTTAAATTTAATCATAATGCAATAAGTTCAAATATACATTCTTCTGCTTCTTCTTTCCGGTTAAAAAAATTGAAAATAAAGCTCTAGCGAACTAAGTATGAAAATGATATCTGATATAAATAATCTTCTGAAAATTGATGTGTGCATAGTCCAGCTCGTACATGAATCAAAGATGGTGATATTGTGACGTCGTAGGAAATGGCAGGAGCGAGGGGAATGTTCGATGTTCTCGGGAATATCGAAAGGCGACGATGTTCTCGAGTCACTGGGTATAGCCATCCTCTACCAGGAATCGGCTGCAACGGAAAATCTCCTGGCGCTGTCGGTGGGAATGACAAACCGGGCGGAGCCCACGGAAATTCGGTCTGGCTTGGCGACGGTTTTGGCACTGACGGTTTTGTGTTTACTAAGTAGCGTGGTGTTCGAGAACAGCGCTGCTTGATGGGCCTCTCGGGAGTGGCGTCGCGGTCATCTCCGCTGATTTGTCGAGCCTGTTGATTGGCATCCCTCATATTCTGCTGCCACCCTTCTTGCTTCCTCATTTAATACGTAGATACACGGAAGGGTTATGAAACAGTGATAGGAATGAGAGAAGAGAATTAAAGATTAGATGATAGTGATACGAGATCGAAAGATTCTGCCGAAAATCCAAAGGATGTAGTAAATTTATATATATATACCTGATTCGACGTAGCACTCTGTTGCTGACTATTTGATTTTAGAATAAAAATAAATAATCAACTTGTTGGTGGCGCTTTACTGAAAAATGCCAAACAGATTCAAGCGTGCGAAATGCTCATTCTGCGAGAATAAATGGTCACTTATTGGTGGCTTATGCTAGAAGAAACGTGCGAAATGCTCACTCTACAACGACTACAATAAAAGCCAAAATGCATCTCATTAACGTTAGGGGATTTCTTATGGAATTAGCTGAGAAGAAACAACTGAAGGTATCCGGCTTCGAGGTGGAAGTTCTTGACGCTGCAGACGGCAGTTAGGCGTGACCTAGAAAAAATCTCTGCTAAAATCTTTAATAAGTGAAAAGTTTCTACCAATAAGAAACATTTTTGATCCGTTCGGAAACTTAAAGAACATAATAGTTTCGCATTCGCATCCCCGTCAAATTCTATCCTAGGCTGTTCTCCAATCAGATTTAACGTGTAAACAAACTCGTGACCAGCAACCTCCCGCCAACGCAGACACCAGCCAATCAAGAAATAGTGGTGTAAACTTTACATGGACAGCTTTCACAAGTAGCAACACTCTTTTCAAGTTGACGGTAAAATTCGTTTAAAACACGTTAAGCTATTAGAAACCACCATTGGAACTAGGAAGCTATCACGGTCTTTCGTAACGAACGTTAATTTGAATAAATCCAGTAAGCGCGTTTGTTGAAAACAAAATACCATCAAATTTTCCAACAGACAAGAGCACGAACGCAAAGTTCATTGCTCTCATTAGGATTGCGTATTAGAAGCCAAGAAACCATAAAAAATGTTATGAACATAAAAAAGGAGCTTCTATCCTCAGAAATATACACCTATGTCACCATTTTGCTTTTGTTCTCCGTTTGTAAATTGCTTTAAATTCTTGGACATTTATGACTCTGCGAGCAAAAACACCAAAAAAACAGGTCACCAGAGTAAAAGTGTGGTTTGTTCTACTCTAGGCGTATAGGCCTCTCTCTTAGAGTATATTTCTACGTACATGGTTAGATGACCGCCCGCTAAAATATCTGGGGTTATACATCACATATTTTTACTCGTTCAAGTATTATATTATTATTTATTAGCGATTTGTGTATTTAACTTGTTTTATTCGTTTTCTCTCTGTTAGAGGCTTTCAGCCGATAACAAAGTCAGATTACTATATATAATAAACCTTTACTGGTCTATATAAACCTTGTCAGCCTTCGAAAAGGAACTGCTAGATGAATTTGCATAATCTGTTATGTTGGCTTTATTCTTGAAAATTTCGAAAATTGTCAATTTACCAACGTTAAACCTACTAGCTACTGATCTGACAGTTTCACCAGACTCCACCTATCTAAATACTTCACGCTTTTGGTGCAAATTTAAGGTTGTTTTCTTTTTGACATTTTTAAAACAATATGATGAAAATGAAACCGCTTGGGTACTGCAACTTATTGCGAATCCGAATGAAATAACGCTCCAAACCCGTTAAACAGGCTCAGAAGCGAAAAATTCGCTGCGCGCGCTGACATATTGGTCTGACATATTGCGTGAAGTCGCCACGCAATGTGTCCAGAATAAAGAGGTGGCGTCCGGCTTATGTCTCTGATAATGTGTCCGGATTAAACTATGTCCCGATTATACAGGTTATACTGTATTAACCAAAATATACTGTGCGAGTGTGTCGCTGCTTGAACGTTAAATGACTAAACCAATATAAGGTACTAAAATGTGAATAAGATGGTATGGCGGATTATTGCATTCGATCTCCAACTAGGATGTTATATTTTAGAAAACTAAATAATTCAAAGTCCATATAGACATGAATATAATAAATACAAGTATTTTTTAACTACCTATGATTAATGAGTAAAATTGTTCAATGATTTATGTGTTTAAGAAGACATTCTATATAAAGGAGTGTAGTTAGTAACTGACTACTATAAATTATTACGATACAGATTATCAAAATACGAGCATTTTTATATGTATCTAGATTTTATTTAATCAGATATATTTATATTATATATCATAAAAATATCTCTAAACTTTCTTACTGTATACACCATAGAAATAGCTTTCAAATTTATCAATACAAACGAATAATATTTTGGATGTTACATTTTGCATATTATATACATAAGGGACAGTCGGTAAAATTCGGGAATCTGGCAACGCTGCTAATTTTGATGATCGAGTGCATGCGCACTGGTGTAGTGCAACATATCAAGATGGCGACGTTTTTGTCTGATTGTTAAAATATCATTCTGTGCGTACAGAGAGCCGTATTAAATTTTGCGAGCCATAGTGAAAATGGAAATAAGCAGTTAGCCGTAAGAAAATTTTGTTATCGTTGGATACTCCATAATTGATCCGCTACTCAAAGAGACGATCATGTCAAATCGTGGAAGCAATGGTGACAAAATTTAATCAGAGACACTCAAACCAGAAAGAAATCACCAGTCGACAGTGTGGGTGTTTCAAAATGAACTTTTTTACCCACCAAAGTTGTTCGATCGCGAAGCACTTCTAAAAAAAATATTACATGTTTCATAGCAAAATCTGGTCATGTGGCTACAATTGCTCTAGAGGAACGTAGTACACTAAATGCGGAATGGTATATAACAATGTTCTTGTCACAAGTAATTGATGAGTGCCGAAAAAACAACCCTAAACGTGCAATCATTCTTCACCAGGATAATGCTACACCTCATACCGCTCACGCAACAGTCGATTAGTTGCAAAGTAAAAGCATCGAATTAATGACTCATCCAACCAATAGTCCTGATTTGGCGCCAAACGACTTCTTTATGTTTCCAACCATCAAAAATAAAATGCGTGGTCACCGTCTTTCCAGCCCGGAAGAAGCTGTTAATGCATTGAAGTCACACATTTTGAGTATGCGAACTTCCGACTGGAATAAATGTTTCAGTGATTGGTTTGAACGTTCAAGTTTCAAACAGTCATGTATTGTTGGTACTCGCCTACAATTTTTTTGAAGTAAGTGAAGTAATTAATTTACATACTTTAGATGTTTCTTAAGAAATATACGCTTCATTATACATGGACAAGTTTCACTGTTCTGCATGAAAATCGGCCCTGACTCCATTCCTGTATATTTCCATGTAAGATGACCTCCTGAATCCGAATATGACTCCAGTTTTCCCACATCACCCACTGTTTTCTTGGGACACTCCCCCTCCCCCTTATATTTATCATTTTTTAGTGACTTTATGACCCTAAGTTTGATTTGGAATGGGCAAACATATTTTTTAACCATTAAATTGCTTCTGACTTACTAGAGCGGTGACAATTTATAATTCATGATCATTTGTAGCAAGGAAGAAGAAAAATAAATTAAATTGGAAAACAATTCGTCAAAAACGATCATTTTTCAGGATCGTTTTTATCGGTTTTTTCTCAATTTTTTCACTTACTTTATACATATTGCAGTCCCCTCCCCCCAGTCGTCCCGCATGTATTAAAAATATATAGCTTTGGGGGGAGGTCCCAAAGTCATCGAGCAGGAATTTTGATGCCTGTACAAGTTAAAACTTACACTGCCGCACTTGAATCGTGATCTGTTTATCGTTATCTTCGTTAAATTGTGTAAAACGGTCCCAATATTTTTGCTCCGGCTTTTCAAAGTGCATTATATCTTTACGAGGGTGTCAGTTGTGAGTAATACCGAGTACTGATATAGAATATTGGGCTTGTTTAGCCTTTACACTTACACTCTAAAAACTTGGATTTCAAAAAAAAATTAAACATTTTTCTTTTAAATATGTGTAGCTTCCTTATTTTTTGTCATAAAGTAGATGCAATGAAGCACAGAAAAGAAGTTTCATAAATTTGTCTCAGTGTAAGAATATGCATATTAAAGAATTAACCTAGAAAGTCTCATTTAAACATTTCTAAATTGATATGTAATCAGGTATAAATTTATGACATGTTTTGGCACCTCAGAAATTAAAACAAAAGGAAATATATAAAACACAATCCTCAAAGGTGATTAACTGTTTATTAGTAAAACAGTAATGTATTATTAGTATCTTTATGTCGCTTAGTAGCTATCAAAATCGAAAGATAAAAGTCGCCAAACAAACGTTTTGTAGTTTGCGAGTGTGTGTTTGTGTGTGTGTGTGTTTGTGAGTGAGTGTGTGTAAATGTGTGTGTGTGTGTGTGTGTGCTACAAAGCATATATTGCTGTCTTTTAAAATTCTTAATGACAGTCATAAATTTAAACCTGGTACATATGGAAATTTCTACGTAGGTATGACATATGCATTTTATATACTCGATTGTATCATATTTTTAGCTCAAAGCTTTATCAAACGACCGTAATCAGCACCGTCGTGTGAGGCAATGAGCGCATTTGTGCTCATTGTACAACAACAATAATAAAAATGAAACAAAGTTATGATCAATAAAATTTTGTTTAATAAAAGGTATAGAAATGGTTTATTCACTATTTACATACGTTAATCCAAATCTGTCTAGCTTGCGGACCGCGCGAAAATTTTTCTCCCGACATTACGGTAGTTAATTGCCTAAAAAATTTAAATTTAATGTATGGACTAATGCAAATAAATTACATTCACACAAAAGACCACAAATATAAGCTTTAGTCTTTGGAAAATAAGTTTTACTGATAACACAGCGCTGCAAAAAAATTCGACTCTGATTCAGAAAATTCTGACACCATTATAGCTTATTCCTATGGAAAATTACTCCCTGAATCCGAATCTGACGCCCGTTTTCTCCCATCAACCACCGTTTTCTAGGGACGCCCCCCTCCCATATGTTTATCACTTTTGTATGACTTTATCGCCATAAGTTTGATTTGGAGGGCGCAAACAGATTTTTTTAAACGTTAAATATAAAAATAAAATTATATTCATATATAATGTATTACATAATAAACAATAATATTTAATAAAGTACTTTCATCTCATGCTTGCTTTCCTCTTGTACCCTGAAGTAGAAGTGTCTCGTATCGATGACTAGCAGTACTCTGCCAACATGCTCCCATTCCACTAACCTGGAAATCTAATCTCGAACTGACTGATGACTTGTTCGGTTCGGTTCCTCCGAACAGACTGAGGAACCGTCCTCCGTGTTCATCCGAAATTGCTCCTAAATTTTCAGGGAAAACGTCCAGGTGCGACTGTAGGTGACACATTAAGAGACATGTTACATCGAACGGCCTTGTACACGAGCAACATAATCAACACTTTAGTTGTTACCCAAAAAGTTATGAGGCGGTAAGCAAAGATTTTCCTGCGGGACTAGAGCATCGTGAATGACATTTTTCTGGCCGGGAGTAAAACTTTCTCGGCGAGGCCAGTTCTGGACGATGAAATGTTTGACTCGGGATCGGCTGCTCCTTTCACATAGGAAGCAGCAATATTTTGTGAAGCCTATGAAGCCTGATTGCAGGCCGGTGAGTAGAGCAAAACTTTTAAGTCAGCATAAATGTTCCAGTTATAATCGTGATAACTGATTTTATTAAGGATTTTGCTGATGTTTTCGTCTGTCTATTTCATATCCACAGAGTATGCAATCGGGACTGATGATAACTTATTCTCATTGGCCAAGAGGACAACTTACAATCTTGTACTTGAGAAGTCTATGAACAGTCTCCATTTGTGGAGGTCACATAAGTTCTGTCATCAGTGCATTTGAATTAGGACAGAGCGCTAAGCCTTCATTTACCAAAAACATGAATTTCATGAAAAACATGAAGTTGAGATTTACTCTTAGGTAACTCCAAATCCAGGACGAGATCATTCAATTCTGACTGAGTTACAAGATGAGGTTGTTGATGAACTAAATCAGTTCCATTGTCTTCATCATCTGTGGCCGTCGATGGTCCAGGCTCAGACCAAAATCCATTTCTAACTGCAGATTTTTGGGGACACAGGGATTGGCAAAGATTCGTTGTGAGGAACTGATCGTACAGCTGAAGGGATATTAGGATATTGAATTTTGTCCTTACTTTTGCTAGCGAATTCGACGGTCACAATCTGTGCAATACAAACGTCACAATCTGTGAGATGACAGCGAGGTTCGCGCCAAACCATGGGCGGAGCTAATGACATAGATTTACGGGCACCTTTGAGCCATTTTGTCAAACTACTCTAACAAGTACTGCAGCAAACTTTGATGCCCAATCCTTGTCCTGATCACCAACTTGGAAAACTAAGTCATATTTATAAGCAGTTTTAAGAAGCGGAGAAACCTGTTTTCTCTGCGCTTTTAAAGTCAATTAATCCCAAACATAGTTAAATAGTAAATCAGTACTTCGTATTACTCACAACTGTCACCCCTGTAATGATTTAATTCACTTTGAAAAGCCGGAGAAAATATTTGGACAGTTTTACACAATTTAAACAACTTGGAAGCACAAAATCCCCGCCAAGACCACAGAACAGTTGACTATACGATCTCGAAAGAAGATAACTGAGAGAAACTAACGATAAACAGATCAGGACTCTAGTGCAGCAGTGCAAGTTGTAACTTGTACAAAATTCCTGCGCAAACCACAAAGCGACCGAAATATGTGAGCGCTACCGCGAAAACTTTTGGACTTCTCCCCCTTCACCCGCGTTTAGACAAAATGCCCAGAAAACTGTGGATTGATGCATCCCCAGAAAACTGTAGGTGATAGGGGAAAACGGGGGCCATATTTGGATTCAGGAGGTCATTTTACATGAGGATACACAGGAATGTTGTCAAGGCCAATTTTCTTGCAGAACAGTGTAATCGAAACACTATAATTCTTAGGTTTGTATCTCAACAATCTCAAAATATAACAGCTTACAACAGTAGTTTAAAAAATAGAGTCGAGTGCTGTAGTAATTTGGAGTATCAATTTCAATGAATCAATACAAAGTATGTATTCCATCTCCAAAACAATTTTTATTCCACAATCTATAATTATGAATTTGTGCAGTAACGGAATAT